>CAJNJA010011202.1:0-13783 GCA_905231915.1 Symbiodinium necroappetens | reverse complement strand
AAAAAAAAAAAAAAAAAAAAGGACCCTAACTTAGAGAAATACCCACATGTTCTGAGGTCATATCTGGCCTCCTGGCTTTACTGGGTTCTTGTGATCGAAGGGATTTGAATTTGAGTTGCCATGGTCAAGAAACCTTATAATTTACTGGAGATCCCTATTATGCTAATTTAAATTAAATCCCGTATAAGCCTTAAACCCTAACGCCAAACCCTAAAACCAAAACCCAAACCCAAACCCTAAAAAATCCAAGACCCTAAACCCTAAGCCTTGAACCCAAAACCCACCGCCTTTGGATCAGGCTGCCATCCAGATGATGATACAGCCACTGGCGCCCTGGCTCACCAAGGCCAGTTGGCTAAGAGTCGAGGAGAGAGGTTGGTGCTTAGGTTCAGGGTTTCGGGTTAGGGTTTAGAGTTTAGGGTTTAGGGTTTAGCTTTTAGGGATTAAGGTTTAGGGTTTCGGTTTAGGGTTCAGGTCCACCCTAAACTATCGCATCCTAGTTGTTGTAGATTCTTGTTTTAAGCCCTTGACATCGAATCTATGGGGACTCTACAAGACAGAAGTTTTTTCGTGGTGAAAGTCAAAGGTCAATAAAGTCAGTCTAGGAGGGGTGATCGTGGGATTTCGTGGGTGCTGTTTCGGTGCGCGAGTTTGGGGTAGAACAGACTAAGTTGCAGCTCAAAGTTGTTTAAAGCCCCCTAAGCCCTAAGCCCTAAACCGATTTAAGGCATGAAGGCTTCAACCTTGAGAGGTGTGGGATTGTCGCTGCAGTATCTTTGCATCCGTCTTCTGTGAAAGGGAGGCTAGGGATGCTATGGTTCGAGGCTTGGGACTTCTGCGCTTCGTGCTTCACTGTGGGGTTTAAGGTTTAGCGGTTTAGGATTTAGGGTTTAGGGTATAGGGATTTAGGATGTAGGGTTTAATGTTCAGGGGTTTAGGATTTATGGTTCAGCGTTCATGGGTTTAGGATTTAGGGTTTAGGGGTTTAGGATTTTCGGTTTCGGGGTTTAGGATTTAGGGTTTAGGGGTAAGGGGGACCTAACCAACCCCCCGAACCCAAAACCACCCCGAACTCCCAGACTCCCAGACCCTGAACTGCATCTGAGCCCTCAGCCGAAGTCTCCGATTACGGTTCCCCAAAAATGCCGGTTTAGGGTGTAGGGTTTAGGGTTTAGGGTTTTGGGTTTAGGGTTTAGGGTGTAGGGTTTAGGGTACCCCTCAACCCTAAACATGCAAAGCAGCTCAACAACTTCGGCGTTGTCGGTTTCTGACGACTCCTTGGTCTCTTGGTGTCTACAACGTGTAGAGTGTAGGCTTGACAGTAGGGGTTGAGTGCAGAGGAAGCCCCCTAACACTTGGCATGCACGGGTTGTTTATCATGTGCGGTGCGAGTATCATTATAAGTCTGACTGCGCTTACCTTCGTTTTAGTACAAAATCTTGAGAAAAAACTACCAATACTACCATACCTCAGGGCTCCTTGTATTTAGTCCATAGTACAATACCCCCTCTAGAGGCCCCAATCTCATCATACAAATTAAAAGCTCACCAACATGACAGATCCCCTTTCGATCCCCTATAGACTCTTTAAAGGAACCCTGGCAGAACCCCATCGTATTACTAAGACCCCAAAATGTAACCGTAGTGCTCTCACCCCAACCGCCTAAACACACTAAACCCAAATCCTAAGCCGATGACCCATACTTCGAGGATCATGAGACTTGCTGATTAGGGTCATAAATAAGGTAACTATAGTTATACTTAACTATAACTCCAAGTACTTACAACCTTACTTACTAAGCCCCATGATCCTCCAAGTAGAAGGCCATGGGTGGAGCTGACTTCCATTGGCTCTTCTTCGTGCACGGGCCTCTGATTCAAAACAGCGCAGCGGCAGAGGGTTTGGGATTCAAGGCTTTGCAGGTCCTGTCCCTGTGTCCTCCCTAAGAATCTGCGGAATCATCGTTGCAGTGGCTGTCCCAAAACCCCTAAATCCTAAACCCTATACCCTAAACCCTGAACCCCTGAATCCTAAACCCTATACCCTAAACCCTACACCGTTGCAATTTATGTTTCTCTTTACACCTGGGCAGGGCAAAGCAGGGCAGGGAGTTCTCAAAAGGCGGGTCCGATTCTTCCCTTGTAAGTACTTAGAGGAACATGGGACTTAGTAATTGGAGTTTAGGGTTTAGGGGTTTAGGGTTTAGGGTGGATCATGGGACTTAGTAATTAGAGTTATAAATAAGGTCACTATAGTTATATTTAATTAAGGTACTTATACCCTTGCTTACTGAGTCCCATGATCCTCCAAGTACCCTTGAAGAGCAGGCCCTTTACGAAATCCGCATGCCTGCTCTCACCAACGGGCTTTCAGTCGCTGGTGTTGCCTGTGATGCAGAGGGCGAAAGGTTTTCGTTTCAGCAGTTCATGTTTAGCTCTTTGGGGTGATCATCCCAAGCTTTCAGAAAGTTGCAAAGGTCATGTGGTGAGTAGCCAAGACCAGGGCTCTGGGATGAGCATCGACGAACCTCGGTTTGCATTGCCACATTCGGACCGTTGCCGCTGCAGTTTTGTGATGCGGTTCAAGCGGGCAGCAGCTGTCATCGCGAAATATTGTTCCCCAAACCCTGAAGCCCAGTTCATGCGACTCGCTGTGGGAGGACTCTGGTAATGCCCTGAGCCGGAACCATCAACCGACCCGGATCGTTTGAGTAATACAGGTGTCTGGAAAACTATATTAATGAATCCCCATACAATCCCGACGTTCTTTGCCACAGGAGCCTCAACATTTGCCAATACCATTTGGATGGCTGCTTATCATTATAGTAACCGTATAGTATACCCCCAAAATACCTCATCCTAACTGTTAACGCCCCTTCGGCCCCTACATTACAAGCGCAAAGGGCTCCGAGGTTTGGGGTTTAGGGTTTAGGGTTCTAGAGTTTAGCGTTCAGGGTTTAGGGTTTAGTAATATATATACATATATATATATAAGAGCGCTTTTCCCGTCGCTATGCTGCACATCTGGAGCATGTCGGGGCAGGAGCTGGCAGCGTTGCGCCTTGGCCCTAAGGAGCTGAATCACTGCACTTTAAACTCATATGATCCCTTATAGAACTGAAAGTGTACACACTTTTTGGCTTATGAACTCAACAACTAAGGACCCTGAGCCCTGAACCCTAAACACCCTAAAACCCTAACTCCGACATGAGTTCCTTGAAATGGAATCACCCATGGGTCTAGAGTAGCTTTAGGGGTCCCAGTATGGGCCCTAGAAGGGTTATTATTCTTATATTTATATATATTTTTTTTTGAGGGGGTTGCAATCATGAATACTATCAGTGCAGAGATTACACCCATTCGTTCTCGTCACAGCTTCATATCTTTCCTGTAGCAGATCACTGGACACTTAGCTGTTCAAATTGGCACCCGCAAATATATGCTGAAGCCTTGGTCATCTTGGCTCTCACTCTTCTCGTGGTCGAAATCATCCACGCCTTTACCGGTGGGGTTCGTTGTAGCCGAAAGGGGTCTGGTTGGCGGATAGTTTGCCCGGTAAATTCTAAACCCGAAACCTCGAAATCCGAAGACCTAAGCCCTAAACTCTAAACTGTACACTCGAAGCACCGAAATCCCCAATCTCAGGAGCAAAGAGGGACTGAAGGACACCCAAGCTTTGAAAGAGCAGATGCAAGTGTCCCACGGCTTTCCAAAGAACCTTCAACAACTCCTACACGACGGCAGCAGCCTCTTGACTTAGAGACATATTTCGGAGAAACGTTTGTTGTCTCTGTCTAAAGGTACATGAGATATGCGTGTTGTACTTGCTTTGGTCTATGTTTGATTCTTGGTGCCCCTCTGGTTGCATGTGGGTCTGACGGGGTTTGTGCTGTTCCATGCCGGAAGAAGCTTAAACTGTTTTGGTGCTGCCAGCAGAAGACAGGTCTACAAGATTCTGCCTCGTTGGATGCGGTTGTGGACGTGCAGTTGCTGTTGACAGTGGCAAGCCTTTGCCCAGACGAAGCATCATCGCAGCTCCTTTGGGCATCCAGCCAAGGACACGTTGAGTTCGTCCGCCGGCTGTTGGAATGCGGTGTTCCGGCGAACGCGCGGGAGCGCAGTGGCCAGACAGCTCTCATACGAGCAGCTCAAAGGGGCAATGCCAAGGTAGTACGTTTGCTACTCGCATCCGGCGCTGCGAAAGATTTGAGAGACAAGTTTGGACACACGGCTCTGAGCTATGCTGTTTGTGAAAACCATGTGGCGGTTGTGCACTCTTTGCTGGGAGCTGGCGTTGTGAAGGATTTGAAGCTCAAGCACGGCAGTACAGCTCTCATTTATGCTGCTCGTGGTGGCCACGCTGAGAGTGCCTGCTTGTTGCTGCGAGCTGGTGCCGGCAAGGACTTGCAGGACGACAGTGGAGCTACCGCTCTTATCCATGCAGCCGGCAAAGGCCATGTTGAAGTTGTGCGCTTGTTGCTGGGAGAAGGTGCTGAGAAGGACTTGCAAGACCAAAACGGTGCCTCAGTAGTGAGCAACATGTTTTGGTGTACTACGGTTGATGATACAAATCCTGCAATACGGGACAAGTAAGATGAGACAGCTCTCATGCACGCTGCCAGCAAGGGGGCCTTGGAGATTGTGCGCTTGCTACTGACAGCCAATGCGGAGAAAGACTTGCAGGACTTCCAAGGCACTACGGCTCTCATGTACGCCACCAGAAATGGCCGTGTGGAGGTTGCACGTTTGCTACTGGAAGCTGGTGCGGATAAGGATTTGCATGAAGCCCTTGCGTTCACAATCGAGAAACGAGATATCAACTTTGCTCGCTTGTTGTCGACTTGGGGAGCACGCTGCCTTTCTCCAAAGTCGATGTGTGGTTCGATGGCCCTGTTCAATGCATGCGCTCTTGGCTGGGAGGAGATGGTGCGCATGATGTTGGACTATGCCAAAGGCTGTGTCAGTTCGTCGGACATTGAAATCATGAAGTTTTTTCGCATCCCGAACAAGAACTGGCAAAACTATAACGGTGTTACTCCCCTCAGCACTGCCTGCCAGAGCAGCAAAGAGGGCAACGCGGCTGTTGTTTCTATGCTTCTAGCAGATGGGGCAGACGTTGACACACCAAACAACGCCGGCGAGACACCCCTCATAATTGCATCTAAAGCAAACCGCGTTGACATCGCGAGGTTGCTTCTAAAAGCTGGTGCGAACAAGGCTTGTAGAAATCATCGTGGGGAGTCTGCTTGCGGCATCGCGACTGCGATGGGCCATGTTCAGATCGTAAGTTTGCTGCAAGACAGCTCAACATCGAGATAAGAGCTGCTAAACACCATACTACTGGCTTCCATGTATACCGAAGTTCAGAAAAAAAGCCGAGATTTGGATGATCTAGCAGGACTTTCTTCTTAGCCTCAAACAGGGGTATATGACCCCAAACAGTACGTACTTAGGGTCTAGTAGAGTGTCGATGGAGGGTCTAGGTATGTCTTGATCTGTTTTCCTGCCAGAAAGCTCGCTCTCCTCGATTTGTGCGTGGCATACATGGAACAGCGCAAGCGTGCCAGTACCATACTCGGGACATACCCTACCCTACTCTACCATGCCATGCCATGCCAGACCATGCCCGGCACACGATAACCTCACAGGCCATGCCATGCCATGCCATGCCATGCCATGCCATGCCATGCCATGCCACAGGTACATAGATACATACAAGCATGCATGAGTGGCTACATGCATGCAGGCATGTATGGTCTTCGTGCTTGCTTCAGATAACTTCGTTTGTCTTCTCTGCACGAACATTTGCAGACACCCGCGCCATTAATATCCAGTACAACCAAGCCCACAGTTCGGGTGTGTTCTAGTTCTAGTTCTATCTCAGACACTACGCCAAAGCTGCTACTGTGAAACTAGGGTTTCTCACAAGGAATTAGATTGTACAAAAATCGATGATATAGTAGTTTGAAGTGCATACAACCCGCATCGTTGCATCTTGGGGCTGCTCTAGTCTATATTCATGACTACAACCCTAAACCCTAAACTTTAAACTCTAAACCCTAGACCCTATCAACGTGTTCATAGCAAAGCCCGTCGAGTTGGACTGAAATAGCCGAAACCCTAGAGCCAAAACCCAAAACACTCTAAAAGACTTTCAATGATGCTAGCCCGTAAATCCCAAATCCTAAGCCAGAGGCTTTGACTAACAGCCCGAGGGACCGTCCGAGTCCCGATTTTGGTCCCAGGGCGCGTTTGTTCCCCTGGGGCGGTCCAAGCAGCTGATAATCATATTCAATCCCCACGGGTCCAAAGTACCTATATAGGAGAATGTAGGGTCTCTATGTTCGGAACCGAAAATTATGATTCGAGAAAAGATCCCCCCATAACAGTACCTAGGACCTTTTGGGCATATCAACATTACTCTCTTTCGGATAGGGTGTCAGGTTTGGGCTTTCGGGGTTTGGGTTTAGGGTTTAGGCGCGCGCATATTCACCTACACACCCTTGGGAAGGACATGACTCAAGATGATGAGTAGGTGCCCTTAACCCTGATACTCTGAACCGGTATATAGTACAGGAACCTTAAACCCTTTTGGGGTTCATGTCGTCCTGAAGGAACTACAATGCCAAACCCAGTTATCTACTTATTAGCTGCTTTGGACCCTTGGGGTTATAGTTTGTCGACCATCTTGTCAGCACACACGCGGCGACACTGTACAGCCGGCAGGGCACAAAGCCCTGGCCAATGGTCGGACAACTTCCGATATGGGGGTTTCCGAAAATAGGGGACCCTAAAATAGTACCCTAAATCGTAGGATCCGTATTAGAAGGACCCCAAAATAAGGTACCCCCTGAGTTTCGGAAAGTCCCATATTGAGGTTGCGCTTAGCCGAGCCCAGCTGCAGGCTCTGACATCAAAAGCTGTCTACCTATAGTCTCCATTGTAGTTTCTTTTTTGGGGCCACTTTTTAGGATCCTTTATATAGAATTGGTTAAACCAAAAAGGAACCACAATGGAGACTATGGGTATTTCTGCATGCCTGCAGACTTGCAGCAACTAGAGACTGCACCAAGTCTCAAAGCAGGGCAAACGAAACCCTAAACCCTAAACCCTAGACCCTAGACCCTAGACCCTAAACCCTAAAGACCCTAAAGACCCTAAACCCTAAACCCTAAACCCTAAAGACCCTAAAGACCCTAAGGCTGATCTGGATGGCAGCTCACCCATCTGTCTTTGCCATCCTCATCATCGGACGGCGCTCCCTTTGGTCCTGCTGCCACGGCTTAGAGATCATCGGTGCCTCCAGCGGGTTCCTTTCAAGAGGTACTGCAAGGGCCGTATCGGGTTTAGAGAGTTGCGTGTTTTGTGTGTGTGTGTGTGTGTTTTTTTAGGGGGTGGTCAGGGTTTTTGGGTGTTTGGTTTAGGGTTCGAGGTGTTGGTATAGTCTGACGGTTAATGGGTGTGCTTAGGTATTGGGTAGGGGGTTTGGTATTCTTGACTTCAAGGTTCCGGCTGTTGTGAGGAGTGGCAAGCTTATGAGCGTTGACGCCAGGTTGTTCGATTTGTGTTGGGTTCTTGGGTCGGGGTCTCTATACAGTTTTGGAATGGCGAGTGCTGAGTCTAGGCATTCCATCGGGAGGCACGATGCTTGTAGTATAGACGCCGAAATAGACGAGGATTTTGGGAGGTGTTGTTGTTCATGTGCGCTGGAATGTCTAATTGATCCACTAGAAGTTCCGAAGACATCTGTATATTCTTACTTACCATAGAACCCTAGATTCTAAACCCTTAGGTTCAAATCCTTTGGCGGATGTCGTGGCATACTCCTCCTCATACCTCTGTGAGATTTTGGCTGAGGCAGTCTTTCATGATCGTAAACAGCAGCAGCAGCAGCACAGGCACTGCTACACTGGCTTTAGGCAAACTTTAGGCCTCTATAACAGGCCCCCAAACCCTATTCTGTCTAATGAAGGCCCCTACATTACAAATCTGCTGTCACGAACCTCGAGAGCCTGAGAAAAGGCATCTTCGTCACCTCTTCTTGCCAGCATTTTTGATAACTTAAGCTCGCAGGCTAAGGGTTTATAGGTTAGGTTCTTGGATTCTAGACGAGGGCACTCTGAGATTGTCCTGCATTCCGTCATGGACTTCGACGACCTCGCCGGGGGCCACAGCGCCGGAATTCGCGTGGGGTGTCGAGTTTAACAGGCATTTCTGCTTCCCCAAAGGGTCCTGAGAACCTACATAGTAGGATGACTTGTAGGGTTTCTATGTTACAGTAGGCATGAGAATTATATGATTTGAGAAAGTATCCCGCATGTAAGTGCTCAGGATATTTGTTCTACTCTGGTTCGGTGCATAAAGCTGTTCCGTCTAAGCCGACTGTTCCCAGGCTCCGGTCTGTATCAGGGGGCTTAGAATGACTTCGATTTTAGTTGTAGCAGTAGAAGCACTAACAACTACACAAAATATTGTCAAAAAGACTTAGGCTACTGATCATATCATTACTGGTAATAACAGGAGTAATGACTTAGTAATGGCAAGGAATACTACTAGTAAGAATAATTACCCTGACAAAACATGGTAGTAATCATACTCTTACGATGATCGGAATAGTCCGTTTCGTCCTATGCACGCGACAGCAGATTTGAATTTGGGGCGCAGGGCTGCTGGCGTTAGGTTATCCGTCACCCTACGTACCATACATAAGAATCTGCAAACCATACATCCCAGCATGCCCTAGCCCCCGACTCTAAATAACTGACATCACCCTTAACCCTAGCCAACTTGTTCTAAACCTTCCCCCTAGTCCCTACACCCTAACCCCTACACCCCCAAACCCCTAAACCCCAATACCCCTTTAGCACCCTTTCGGGGGAGCCCTTAACCCTAAACCCAAAGCCCCTGAAGCCAAAAAAGGGACCTGAGTCCCTAAACGCCTAAACCCTAAACCCTAAACCCTAAACCCCTCAAACCCCTTCAACCCTAAACCCTAAACCCCCTAAACCCCCTAAACTTCCCCTCAAACCCTAAACCCTAAACGCCTAAACCCTGCTGGAAGCCCTCGGAGAGCAGGACAACGAGGAGGAAACAGCCAAGCAGGCCGAGGAGGAGAAGAAAGCTGCAGAGAAGGCACCCTGAAAGTTCAGAGTTTAGACGGTTTGGGGTTTAGGGCTTAGTTTAGAATATAGGAACTCTGAAACTTCGGATCCTGAGGGGATTTGGGTTCAATAGGATTTGGAATATGGGAAAGGATTTAGGGTTTATGGGGTTTTGAATATTTACAGGAAAAGGAGAGGGGTTTAGGGTTTATAGGGTTTAGAATATAGGAAAAGCATAGGGGTTCAGGGCTTATAGGGTTTAGCTTATAGGGTTTCTTCAGAATATAGGAAAAGGATACGAAGCGCCAGACCGTAACACAGGCGACATACCATTGTCCAGACGCTCCCAGCATCTCGTAATTTGGGGGGAGTATGGTTTTTGACCTCCTAGGCTTTATCATATTCCGGATTTTCGGCTTGGTCCCTTAAGGGGTTTGGGTTTGGGGTGATGTGGGGTCTGGGGTTGAGGTTTCTTAGGGTTCAGGGATTCAATAGGGTTTTAGGGTGTACAGGCCCTTAGGATTTTCGACATGTGCAGTCTAAGCTAGACATCCAATGCCGACATATATGGTGTTAGTGTCTTAACATGTATGTATGCAGGCATGGATGTATGTAGGTTTGTAGCAGGTAGCTAGGTAGGCAGGCAGGCAGGCAGGCTAGGTGGCTAGGGGTAGGTAGGTAGGTAGGCAGGCAGGCAGGCAGGCAGGCAGGCAGGCAGGCAGGTAGGTAGGTAGGTAGGTATGTTTGTATGCGTGTATAAGTGTATACGCATGTGCGCGTGTGTGTGTGTGTGCAGTTGTATGAGTTCGGATCTACTGTAGCATGTGTATCTGCCTAGGAAGCTAAAGGACCTAAACGTGCAACCCCAGATTGCCCTAAGGGCAAAAAGTAGCCACACAGCAGATAGTTTGGCCTTTTCGTAAAGGTAATATTCTATTTGAGTATTCCTATGCAAACCTTAAACCCTAAAACTAACCTAAACCCTAAAATCCTAAACCCTAAAGCCTAAACCCTTTCAACTCGCACTGCAACTGAAACCCGTTGGGTTCTAGACTGCAGCGCTTCCCAAACAGAGCTGTTCAGGCTGCTGCTGAAGCTGCTGCTGCGAAGCGGCGGGAGGTTGGGGGGTTTGCGGTTTAGGACTTAGGGGTGTAGGGGCTTAGGGGTTAGGGATCAGGGTTTAGGCAGGATCTTCATCGTTTTGGTGACTTTGGCTTTGCCCCGACCTTCCGAAAGCCTTGAAATCAGATAAGGGGTCCTACTATAAGTTACGGTATCTTCCTAAAGTATGGGATATTGGGAAGGTAAGAGTGTAGTGTAAGGCCTCGGGGGAGTTGGAGGTCCGTTTTGAGTAGGCCAGGGCTACTGGGTGTCAGTTGCTGCCTCGACTTTTCAAAAGTCTTCCACGTGGATTCCTTTTTTGCTATCCCGATGGCTCCATGTACTTATATCTAGTATGCACTTAGGCCTCAAGGAGGTGCCTAGGTAGGCACTTAACGGCCTAGGCATGCACAAAACGTGTACATGGAGCCTGAGGGTACATCATCGTATGCATGTGGGGAGCTTCGAAAACTGTGACAAGGAAGCTGCCGTGGGTACCGAGCATTCATGCCCAAACGATATATACCTTCTACTCGCAACAGCCACCCATCATCTGTCAACCTTGTAGCCGTTAATTTTCGGTAAATCCCAAACTATGCCAGCTTTCAAGGAGGCTGAGCGAATCGCTGAAGAACGAAAAGCGGCTGCGAAAGAGCCGGAGAAGGTCCGGCAAGGACATTTGGAGTTTAGGTTAGCGTGGTATTGCTGCGGGTTTTCGTCAGCTTCTTCGCAATGAGCTGGTAAGTCCTCAAGTCAACCGAATCAGAAGGCTGGAGCCGTAGTTCCAACACACTTCAAGTTCCTACATTCTAAGATTGTGGAACATGAGCCCTATCCTGCAAAGCGTGCTAAAGCAAAAACCACCAAAAGCGACGTGCAGTTCTAAGCCCTATAGCTGCGCCCTGAAGTAAAGGTTTAAGGCTCGGGCTTAAGGTTTGGGGTTTAGGGTACACCGATACGACACAGAAGGCAACACAAGAACGATTGCAAGGCCCCTGCGCCGAGCCCCACGCCCACGCCCGCGCCCGCATGCGCGCCGTCCCCAGTGGTCCCTGCAGCCGAGGAGGACACGTGCAGATAGCCAGAAGACTGACGTTGCAGTTTCAGAATATGAGCAATCGCAATCTCTACATTAAACTTCAAATTCAATGTAGATCCCAAAGTAGTCGGCTCCTGTAAAAAGGACCCTTCAATCATTGAGGTGCCCTCTATCAAAGTACCACAACCTGCTGTTTGGACACGGACCTTGACCTGCAGCCTGCAAGACGTATTTGTGCAAGAGCATGGTACATAAGGAAAGCATATTAACAAGGAGCCTTAGACATGTAAGATTTTTCGGCTTCCCAAGACCCTATTCCAGGCCCTGTTCTGTCGTTGATCTTATGATATCAGCCCCTGCCGATTCCACCCACAAATTTCCCTCAACCTGTACAAAGATCTTAACCCCACAGCTGTGGATTGAGGTTGAGGTCTTGATGAAATTTGGGTCCTGACTTCTGGGGAGAAGGGATCACAGCTCCGAAGTCCCTCCTTAATCTGCTGCCCCGAGGAAGATCTTTGGGAGGTGGTTGGAGGGGCCGCTTGACCGCAAGTGTTATCCTGCAAGTCAAGAAAAAACCCGCGACGAAACTTCAACGGGAGGCTCCCAAAACCTGCTATGATTATGATACGCCCCCCCCACTTCCAAAGTTTAAACCCTGGACCCTAAACCCTAAACCCCAACCCCAAACCCTACACCCTAAACCCTAAGCCCTATCTTCATCCCTGGGTGCGTGGACGGTCGAACATTCAGCTGGACACCCTGAACCAGGAAGCGACAACCCGTACCCATAGGCTCCTAAGTAGTTCCTTTCTCTGGTCTATATTTAGGATCCTATAAGGTAATCCCAAAAAGGAACTACTAGTGTATGAGCCTCTGGGTACCTTCCTTAGACGAAGGCCCCTAAGTAGTCCCTTTTTGTGGTTTATATATGGGATCCTATAAGGTAATCCCCAAAAAGGAACTACCAAGGAGCCTATGGGTAAACCCTAAACCCTAAACCCTAAGGATCCCTAAACCCTAAATCCCCAAAGCCCGCAAAACTCAAGCAATAAGCCGCATATTTAGTTGTGTAGGTAATCCCCAAAAGGAGCTACTAAGGAGCCTATGGGTAGAGCTGAAAAGGCGCTTAGCTTAGCTTAAGATCGTTTGGGCCGAGTGCACTGCCATTCGTACTGCTGTTGATGATATGGAAGGTTCCGAAAATTAGGGGTACCCCATTTTGGGGTCCTTATAATAAGGATCCTTTCTTTTTTAGGGTACTATATTAGGGTCCCCTATTTTCGGATAAACTAGAATAGGGTTTTGGGGGTTCCTTATTATAGTTATAGGGTTTAGGGTTTAGGGGCTTGAATAACTAGGTACTGTTGATGATATACATCCTGCACTACCTTAGAAGGACCCAAAACTATGATAATTAATTGCAGGATGTATATCATCCACCGTATGTGCATGGTGATTGCTACCGTGAGATTACGATGATGATGCAGGTCTTGAGGATGAATTCCTCATAGTTCTGGTACATATGAGCCTTCTTTTCAACCCATGAATAATACACCTAAGCCCTGCAAGCCCCAAACCTCAGACCCCTCAACCCCAAGACCTCGACCCTGAACGTCGTAAATGCCAAAATTCAAATCCTCACCCCGGAACCCAACTCCGACAACCCTAAAACCCCAAAACGAAGATCCCTTAGAGGCAGGAACCTTGAAAGGAGACGTCAGAGGAAGCTGCCCACTTAAATCGTAATCCCGAAATTCTCACGAATCCCAATCCCGAAACCCTAAACCCTTGTGAACCCAAAACCCTGCCCTTGATGAACCCCAAAGGGTTTAGGGCTTTAGGGTTTAGGGCTTTAGGGTTTAGGGCTTGAGGGTTTAGGGTTTAGGGTTTAGGGTTTAGGGCTTTAGGGCTTTAAGGTTTAGGTTTTAGGGACCCTTAGCATTCCCAAAAAACCCTTGCATGCCGAGGTTGACAAGGGCGGCATCATGGTGCGCGAAGGTGCGGGGTGCGAGAAGCTACTCCGGTGGCTCACAGAGGGGACTTAGGCCCAAACGGTTTTCATAATACTGTTGATGATATAGACTAGAATAGGGTTTTGGGGGTTCCTTATTATTTTTGTTATAGGGTTTAGGGCTCAGGGGCTCGAATAACTAGCTACTGTTGGTGATAGAAATCCTGCATTACCTACCTTATAAGGACCCTAAACTAAGGGAATTATGGTATACTCCCCATTCTGGGTAATGCAGGATTTGTATCATCAACCGTATGGTCAGGGTTTAGGGGTGTAGGGCTTCAGGTTTTTGGTTTCATGATACGGTTTCAGAAAGTTTCTCGTAGGTTGTGATGACTTTAGAGCAGTAACACGTGATACAACTGAATTATATACGGGCTAGCAGGGGATGCTTTGACCTTGGTATAGGGTCATCTGATTCGGAGGTGCCAAGGTCCAGCTGCATTTGTCTAAGGGTCCAAAGGACCTAATAATCATGTACTTGGCTTACGGATAGTAGTTTTGTAGGTTAGTATTCAGAAGAGCATAT
>CAJNJA010011201.1:0-13783 GCA_905231915.1 Symbiodinium necroappetens | reverse complement strand
TGATCTTGGCAGTGGTACGCGTCATGGTTGCTCGGTTGTGGAAGCGCCGTCGTGGTCGCTTAAAGCAATGCTGTTGGGTCTTTGAATGGGCTAATTTGTATTTTGATCCGACAGCCTTAAATTTGCTGCCATTGGCTTCTTCTTTTTAAAAGGAAACCGCGAACAAGTCGATCGCAGCAAATTTTGCCCAAAATTCGATTGGCAATATTTACTGCTATTGGTTGTTTGCGGATTTAAAAATAACCACGAACAAATCAATCGCAGCCAAGTTTGCCCAAGAGTCGGTTGGCAAAATTTGCTGCGATTGGCTGTTTCCTGGTTTAAACATGACCACGAACCAGCAAACTCTGCCCAAGAGTCGGCTGGCAAGATCTGCTTCTATTGGCTGTTTCTTTATGAATATAACCACGAACAAATCAATTGCAGCAAGTTTTGCCCAAGAACCGATTGGCAAAAGCTCCGACATTGAAATGCAAAGTGTTGTGTAAACCATTGTCTCCCTGCAGCAACAAAAACACAAGGCTTTTTGTAAACCATTGTCGTCTTCCAACAACAAAGATGTAAGATTTTTAGTAAACCCTTGTTCTTCTCCAACATCAGAAGCGCAAGGTTTTTGTAACATCCGCGTCCTCCGCTAACATAAAAGACAGAAGTTTGTTTTGAAAGCCCATATTCTCACTCTCACTGTTGTATGTGTTACATGATGAACAACTTTCCACTTTGATACGGTTTGCTATGATGTTGATGACATCTTTTTGTTTTTGATTATGGTTGTTCATACAGTTTTTTTGTGTTTGGTTTGCTTGTAACTCATTACTAGTGCTGGTATACCCAATGTTAATATCAATGATGTCAAGATAATCACTACTAACCACAAATCGTATGGATTGCAGTTGTTGTTGTTGTTGTTGATGATGATGATGATGTTGGTGTTGCCGTGGTTTCGATCTGACGACCTCTTTGCTTTAGCTGCTGCAGGTGCCTTTATGTTTAGCAAGCTTACGTGCTACCAATAATTAGTGAATAGCTGCGTGTTTTCAATAAGCTCAATTCGATCTGGCCCATGATCTGGCATCCGTATTTCCAGCGGTGCCGAAGCTGCTCCTGCTGTTGCTTGCGCTGCGTTTCGGTTGCGTTGATGTTTTTTTTTGTTGTTGGCATGTTCGGTCTTGCCGCGTCTGCCCCAGGAAGCGATCAAAGCCTTCTGTGTGGAAGAGAAGCTTGCTGGGGATGACTCATGGGGCTGTCCAAGGCGCTTGTCGTACAGACACATCTGATCCTGGTGCTCGCGGTTGTTGAGTCAAGTTGGGATGTCGAGCAGGGGAGTGCCAGAACTCATAGCAGGTGCGACAGGCGCGTAAGTGCTTCCAAAAGGCTGTCGCTTTGGCCACGGACTGAGGCTGCAGACCAGCTCAATAAGCTGTAGATCTCAGAAAACGCGTCTCTTTGCTGGCGGACCGTGGCTCGTTCGTCAACAGAACCACTATGTACACGAGGACCTTCATAGAAGCGAATCTGCTGTGCAGGACAACTCGATGCAGGCCTTTGCCAGCAAACCAAAGCAACAATGTCTCCACTACTTCAGCAGTTTGAGCAACAACACGCCGATGATAGATCCCTGCGGCGAGCATGTGGATTGGTAGCGTTTTCCTTAGATTCTGTCCCAGTGTTTGCATGCAGGCATCCCGACACTTTGTGCCCAGGCACCGTTGGTATCTTGCTGCGCATTTTGTTGCATCTAGCCTGAAGCTCGGACAGTTGCAGCTTGGAGGTCAAACATCTTGGAATCATGCGCGAATCATGCGTGAAGTTATTTAGCAAGCAAATAGCGACGATCGCATGAAGGAAGCTATTGAAGTGCAACACATTGCCATCTCGTGTCAGGTCACGTCGAAAGCCGTGTCATTAGCAGAAAGCTCCTGAAACAGTCTTAAAACACGGTTCAACGGCTGCACTTTCCCGTCAAAAACATCACAGCGCAGAGTCGATGTTGGCACTGGGAATTGCTGAGACGCCGGTGCCAGCAGAAGGGTCACCATGTTCGAAAGGGGCCGGAATCATTGTTGATCGCCATTCAGGATGCAACCTGAAACATTCGTTCCGTCTCCACTCCCATCCTGGGCAGATGCCGACAAGCAGCGACTGTGGGCTTGGGAGCTTTTTTCCTTGTGCGGTACTGGAGACCGAGACTGCTGTTTTCAGCGCGCGCGAGCCGATAGGAAAGCAAGAGGCAGCCACTTGGACGTGTGGGCATCCTAGGGCATCCTCAGCACATACATGCTATTGCGATTCCACCGAGCCTCGCGCGTGCCCGTCTGAGCTCAAAAACGCATGACCGTTTAGAAGCTCGCGCTGTGCGAAGCGCTTCTATGAGTTTGTTTGCTCACAGCACATCCGACTCCGGCATGATAGACAGAGGCCAATGCCGGCTGCTTCGCCATATGCCAGGTCGGTTCTGACTGCTCGCTGCAGCAATCGAGCAACTGGTGCAGCGCCACTGTGACAGTCCCGACGGGCTTCTGTAACAGCTGCGTTTCCACATGTGCGTGGCTCAACAAAGATCGTTGCGCAGTGGGTCCGGTCCCACTCCCCTCAAGACAGAACGTGTCAGCCAACGTGCTGGAGAAGCTGGTCTGTAGTTTCAGGCGTTGTTGCACATGTCGTGACAAGCCCGGTCACTTACTTTGGCCCTGCAAGGCCTGGTTCACCCATGGTCCGCCGCATTCTTTACCATGTGTAGGGAGCTCACGACGACGATCAAATTGTGGAATGGCTTGTGCATGTAGTTCCAGCATGGGCGAAGGAAGCTTCTCATTTAGGAAGCGGCGACGCGGCCTATGTATGGAGGACTTCAAGCCGTCGTTGAAAATCCACACCATGCAAACCGACCGGAACTGCGCAGCTGCAACTCGCAAGCTGCAGCAAGTGAAAAGCCACTGCCCTAGCTTCCCTAGGCAAGGCAACCGTTGGACGACAAGCAGCAATCTTAAGACCAGCTTCTCTTGTTCGTGAGTCCTCAGCCTGTTGTTGGAGAATCGTCCGAGGGGTGCAACATGGGTAACCGAACATGACATCCGTCCACAAGATCACTCGGTCGCGTATGGACAATTCTTGCGTTCTGACAGTATTTTTTTTGAGGGGCGTGGGACCTTCGAGAAGCGCTCGATTTGAACAATGGCTCCCATTCACCTCGGTCTTGCATGCATTGGGGAAGCTTCTTCTGCACGGAGTCTAACAGCTGACTGGTCAGTTCGTGCGCAATCTCCCTGATGTTCGGCCTAGAATGGCATCCGCCCTGCGAGGGGCCCCGCAATCGTCTCCTTCCTGCGACAAGTCCTTGGAGGAAGCTCTTCTTGCGTCATCATCGCACTAGCACTCCACTAGCTTCCGCCATATTTCCGCGCAGTGAGACTTGCTCATAGTCGCACCATGCGGCAAGTTGTAAGCGACGACACCGGACGTCGATCCGCGAACCAGAACACGATGTCTCAGGGCATGGGAGGGGACATGCAGGCACCCGGACGGCTTGCAACACCAACTAGCTGGCCAAGCCACTATTGCAATCTGGATTTTTTTCTCTCCAGGACGAGAGCTAACACCCCACAAGCGGGCTTGTAGTACCTATCGCGCTGCTAGTTCGCCAAAGGTGACCACGCAGACCCTCCTGGATAACTTGCAGGCTGACCGGAACTGGGCAGGAACCGATGATGCTAATGTCGGGTTGGATCCCGAGCTAGAGTGTGTGTTCTTGAGCTGATGGGACAGCTGTCGGGATGTGTCCCGGTTCGCCCTGATTTGTGCGGTGACAACTGTGACAGCCGCGCTGAGCTGATGCAGCTGCTGTCGGATGATGCCTGGCTCGTGCCTGAAGCACGCAATCCGAAAGAAACGAAGCCGGACATGGTCGCACAATGATGACGTTATCAAGTATGAAGAAAACAGCGCAAAGAACGAAGCCGGAAATGATCAACACAATGATGACGGAATCAGGGACGAGGAGACCAATGATACATATACACATTATAAGATTAAGACGCCCAAGTGATAGCCGAAGCGATAATGAACGAAATGGAAATGAGTACGTCTAGATTGTTAGGTCCGTGCATGCCTGAGCATCTTGTACCCAGGCTTAAGCCTTTGGGCTGCAGGTGATGTCCTTGTTTGTCGAGTCCAGAACTTCGGATCGCGGTCGTCTGTCCCGTCCACTCCACTCCATCTGAACCACCTGTATAAATAATGTGATGCATAGAGAGCTTCGGCACTTTGGCGAAGCATGCATGCATGAGTGATCCATGTTGGGCTGCACGATGTGAGGCCAATGCTTCGCAAATGCTGGAAGAACATTTGGAAGTCAACAGCCCCATAACATCCCACGTCAGGCCTGCCGGTTGTTGAACTTTCAGCTTTTGCACATTTTGCTTGCGGGGATCGCGAGGTTGAAGGAGGGCCTCTTCTTCCTGAAAAACGGCATCTCGCCTTATGCAGGGGACACTTGCTTGCCTCTCAGAACACGGGTCCGAGCAAGGAGCCGGCTGAAATTTCACTGCGCAAGGCCATCATCCCCCCCTGCTCTTGCTGTTTCTCCAGATGCTGGAGCAGGCCCGTGCTTAGATCTGAAGATGAGAAGATCGTAGCTGTCGTAGCTGCGGAGCCGGAGATATCCCCCTGGGCACATTTCGGCTTCCTGATCTCTGTCGACGTGGTGCGGCTCTCGTTCCAAGCTCATCCAGACACCTTCAACTGGACCCGAGCTCAGGTCACAGCATTGCTTTTACGGCAGCTAGCTCTTCGCTATCACCAAGCTCGGCGACAAGCTGGAAGGCCTTGGTCAGATGCGTCGGGCCCACAGGGCAGTCGCGGAGTCAATGGCCTGCGCTTTTGCCGACGTGTTGCAATTCCTTCGCGATATGGTTCAACAGGTTGCTCCATGCCTAGGTTTGCATGTCCAACGCTGTCTGAGTTATCGCCCGCTGCAAGTCTTCGTTTCAACGTCAGAAGACTTTTGTTGAACTATCGAAGCAGCTTTAGTCAAGTGTGTTTTTTTGTGTTGATGCCATGGCGTTGTACCCTCCACACAGTCCGCACAGTATCACGCTTCCTTCGGCGAGGGGTGTGAAAGAGGCGTGGTGGTGCCCGTGGTAGCTGTACTTTTCTTGAATTCTTATTGTTTGATACACTACAGGTCACATTGCACGAAAGAACAGTGTATAGTTTTAGGATACCGAAGATGCAGCATGAGGGCAGGGGCACACAAATGCCCTAGTTGTTGCATTGATTCGGGACGATAGGCGCTCGCCTTGAAGCTTTGAGTACAAGCGCAAGATTCACGCCCCGGCAAGGATGCGATGATGTCGTCGCATGGTGATCTTGATGCGACAAAAGATTCTGGACATGCTGCGCTGGAAACTTTGGTCAATCGACTGCACCAAGAGGTCATGCAAAAGCTGGAGGAGCATCATTCTCTGTTACGGAGAGCACATCCAATGGTGCCATCGATGCCTGTCTTGTTTGAGCCGCAGGGTGTGGGGTCAGTCCCTTCCATGTCATCCTCAAGGCGCGATGAATCTTCACAATCCAGTGCACAGAATGCCACTGAGAGTCGCAACAGCAGTTCGGATCCCTACTGCACCTACACGAGCTTTGACATGCAGCTCAGGGAGGGGGCCGACACACAGTCCGGCACGGTTTCGAGAAGGCAGTTTGCAGAAATCACCAAGCAAGCGCAAGCAGCATCTCGCGGTCTGACTGTAAAACGTCTTGTCGAGCATCCGGGCTTCGACATCTTTTTCGGCATAGTTGTGCTGACGAACGCGGCCTTTCTCGGCATCGACCTCCAGTTGACGTTGACTGGCAGTGATGGTGACGAGCTGCTGAGCTTGCGCATCATACAATACCTGTACACGTTCTTGTTCGCAGCGGAGCTACTTTTGCGTGTCGTGGCACACGGAAAGGGTTTCCTCTTTTCGGAGGATTGGATGTGGAGTGTGCTGGACATATTTATTGTGATGACTTCACTTTGGGAAGTTGTTGCGGGTATTCTGCAGGAAGTGGTTGAGAGCGATGTGGGCAGCATAAACGGGATCTCCAGTCTCAAAGCTGCCAGGATCATCCGACTTACACGGATTCTGAAGACCGTCCGTGTCATCCGCCTCTTCCGCTTCGTGCTGGCGCTGAGAACGCTCATCACCTCAATTTTCTCAACGATGAAATCGCTATTTTGGGCTCTGATGCTGTTGACGCTTATTGTGTATGTTTTTGCCATACTCTTTGCACAGGCGATCAACGATTATCGCCTCGACGACGTGCCGGTTGATGACAGAGAGCAGCTAGAGATTGCCAGCGAGAAGTATTTCGGCGACCTTTCCAACACAATGTTGAGCCTGTTTATGTCAATTGTTGGTGGCGTGAGCTGGGAAGAGGTGATCGTGCCGCTGAAGCTTATCTCTCCCATGTGGGTCATGGTATTCGTCTTCTATATCTCTTTCACATATCTTGCCGTGCAACTTGCTTTTTGAGCATTCTTGTCTTTCTTGGTTGCATGCTCGTAGAGATGCCGCCAGTTGTTGGAGGAGTTGACTTGTCGTGGTTCTTTCCTTGCCCATTGCTTGGACTCACTTGTACTTTTGGACGGAGTCATCAATCAGAGTCTTATTGGATTAGTCTTGTTTTGTCCTAGCATAGGCCAACCGAGGACCGTTCAGTGATGATCTGCACTTACTTGCTGCCAGAGGGTCCTTGAGCCAGTATCAGGCAGCCTCCCGACAAGAAAAGACGGCCCATTCAAACCCAAAGCTGGTATACAGCGCTTGCCGAGACGGGGAAGCACTCGTTCATGGATGCCTGTTGACAAGGGGTGTTTAAACTCCAGGCGGTAGCAGGGAATGGCGGGCCACTCAGAAGATTCATGCGGCACCGTGCATGAGGAGCAATCAGACTCGCGCATCCCATGTTTTTCCGCCGTATGAGAACAGCTTTTGTTTTGAGATCCACAGACAGCCGTGTGCATGAACGTTTCCCGGAAAGCTTTGTGGTGTGATCAGCTCGTCTTTCGGCTTTTGCGCTGTGTGCTTTCTCTTTCTTATCACTCCGGCTGTCCATTCACGTTTATCTTTTTGGTAAGCCTTGCAGGAGATACGCGTGCGTTGGAATGGATTCGGGCAAAGTTCGGCCTTGCTGACGGAGTGTCCCTCGAGCCCAGAAACGCAAGATTAGCAAACGATACAAAGGCCAAAGGAGAGGCCAACTTGGGAACCATGGTTCCCGTTATTTTTCGCCACCTTCTCAGACACACTCTGACTCTGAGCACGGAGATCTCTTCGGACGAGGAGGCGGCACCGGATGCCGTTCGCTCTTCCCTCGGTGTGGGAGGAGCTTTCGTTGCCTCTGAGCCTGCTTCTTAGGCAACCCAGGCAATCTTTTCTCTCTCTGCAATGCTGGAAGGGTCGCAGCTTGTCTCTCTCTCTCTCTCTGCAATACTGGAACGGTCGTAGCTTCGAAAGTTTGCTGTCCTTTCGAATCCAAACTTTCGCAATTGAAGGGTTTGGCTTCTAAAACCAAACTTTCCCAATGAAGGGCCTGGCTTTCAAAGCTTGCTGTCCATTTGAATCCAAAGCTTTCCCAATGAAGGGCTTGGCTTCTAAAGTTTGCTTTCCTTTTCAATTTTCCTGGCTTCTGCAGGCACCACCAGAAGTCCCCCCCAGCAGAAGTTTGATGGTTGAGGGGTTTTTTTAATTCGGAAGCACGGCATTTGCTAGCACTCCATCAGGATGGAAGCGATTTTTTGTTGCCGGAATAAGGAGCTTTCGTAAGGACAGCATGGCTTCTGAGATCCTCTAAATCTGCGGTTTCGGAGTTCCGTGGCTTGTAAAGAAAAGATTTCCCAATCAAGGGGTTTGGTTTCTAAAGCTGGCTGTCCTTTCGAATCCAAATCTTTCCCAATCAAGGGCTTGGCTTCTAAAGCTTGTTGTCCTGCTTAATCCAAAGCTTTCCCAATGAAGGGCTTGGCTTCTAACGTTAGCTTTCCTTTGGTTGGCTTCTGCAGGCACCACCAGAAGTCCCCCCAGCAGAAGTTTGATGGTTGAGGGGTTTTTTTAATTCGGAAGCACGGCATTTGCTAGCACTCCATCAGGATGGAAGCGATTTTTTGTTGCCGGAATAAGGAGCTTTCGTAAGTACAGCATGGCTTCTGAGATCCTCTAAATCTGCGGTTTCGGAGTTCCGTGGCTTGTAAAGCAAAGATTTCCCAATCAAGGGGTTTGGCTTCTAAAGCTGGCTGTCCTTTCGAATCCAAATCTTTCCCAATCAAGGGCTTGGCTTCTAAAGCTTGTTGTCCTGCTTAATCCAAAGCTTTCCCAATGAAGGGCTTGGCTTCTAAAGTTTGCTTTCGTTTGTTTGCTTTCCGAATCCCTGGCCTTCTCTTCCTGTCGTCAGGCCTGCAAGCTTCTCTTCGGCGGTTCTTCCAGTCCTCTCACCCAGATGCTCAGACGCCTGCACGGCTCTCTCCGGGAACTGGGGGAAACGTCGGCAGACCTTTTTTTTCGACAGATGAAGGAGCTCATCTCTCGAGTAGCAGCGGAGCAGGCTGTCGAGCAGAAGGCTCCCAACGAAGCTTTCGTAATTCAGGAAGCCACTCTGCGGTGCAAGAAGCGCTCTTAGCGCTGTTACGGCATCTTACAGCGGCCGTCCCGAAGAGGCTCTACCTCTCGCAGAACAGGCATCCCTGTGGCTGTCTTGCAGCTTTCGCACAGGAGATGGAGCAGGCTCTGGCTCTGTCTCGGTTCTCGGCCGAAGGAGAGTTCGTTTCGCACTTTGCGAGAAAGTTCGATCTCTTGAAGAAGAAAGTGCGAACTCTGCGGCAGCAACGCAGTTTCTTGAAGAAAACCTCTCAAAACAAACTCTCCAAGCAGCCACACAAGTTCTCTGGTTTGAAAGCTTTCCAGCTTTCCACGACAAGCAGCTCTCCGGGAAGGCGAAAGTGGGCACTGCTTTGGCTGTGCAGCAACCAGAGTCTGCCGACGCCCACAGCCAGAAGCAGCTTCGCTCTCACAAGGACATTCATGAATGAACGTTGAGCACTCTTTACTTTGATCTGTTGTTGCTTCTTTAATTGATACAAATCCATCGCTGGCGGCAGGAACCTCTCTCTGACCGCTTGCGCCTCACTTACTAGTACGAAGCTCGACAGCTCGTGCTGGGCTACAACTTTGATGGCGGGCCGAGAGGTCTGCTCTACAAAGGCCTCATCATCACGGCCGAGCCTCACTGTCGGCTCTCTAACATCTCCGAGGAAGGAAAATGGCTTTCTGACGAGGGCTTCGGGTGGAGAGGACAGACAGGAAAGACGGTCTCTCGGAAGAAGGGCACCTCTTGAAGGAAGGATCATGGAGCCAAGAAGCCGCGCTTCTTCGAGCACATCACTCGGTGTTTCCTCGTCCAGCGAGACTGTCTGGGAGCCTTTTTTCAGCGATACAATCTCTCAGGCCCACTTCCTGGGGAACACGATCCAGACTCTGATCGTTCCCAAAAGACGGCATCCCTCCAACTCACCGACACCGCCTCTTGACTCTCGAAAAATCCAAGTGCTTGGCTGTCGCTCTTTGTCTTGCAACTACCTAGGTAATTAAAAAGGACTCGGCTCTATCCTAAAGCCTACAGCCATGCGAAGACTTTAGTCGGCGCTTCAATCTCTCTGCCGCAGCACCATGGCGCAGAAGAGGTCTCTGGGTCTGCGTCAGAAAGCCATCAAAGATGCTGGCAAGAGCGACATCTGGGCGGCTTTTATCGATGACATCGCCGAGACCGTCGTCTCTTCGCCGCAAGAACCTCTCGGCGGATGCCTCTCAGTGGGTGCTGGCAGGCTTCCGGCAGAATGGCATGCTTGCCTACCGCCCTTTCTCTGGCAAGTTGCAGGAGGCGGAACTCTGCACGCCCTTTTTCAAGGAGATGCCGCCGGGCTTTGCCAGACTTCGTTTTCACGGGCTGGAACCAAATTTCTCTTGGTTGCAGGAGGCTGGCCGGTTTCTCTTTCCGGCCACTGCTGCCGCCCAGGAGCTCTTGGACTGGGATGTTTCTCACGGCGACAAGAACTCTGCGCCTTTTCTCCAAGCTAGTGAAATAGTGGAGCCCTGAGGCCCCAAACTCTCATATGATGTCGCCGTTCAGGAATAGGACTACTTCTGCGACATGGACTCTTTGCCACCCACTCTTCGCTGGGACTGCTCGGAGAGCGGCTTTCTGAAGTTGCCCCCCGAGTCTCGCGCAGAAAGCCTGACGAGAAAGCCAGATTCTTGGCGAAGAGCCCAGAGGTAGAGGTAGTTGGTCTTTCAAGCACTAAGAGCCTCTCTGACAAGTTCAAAGAGGCGATGCGAAAGAAGCAGCAGGAAACCTCTCGGCAACAGGCTCTTGCAGAACGCGTCCCAGTGGCCGGAACAACAAGGGCTGTCTGCAAAAAAAAGATGAAAAAGCAGTGTGTGAAAAAGGCAGCCGCCCTTGTGGCGGGCAATCATGCTCGTATGGCCACATTGTTTTGAAAGTCCGAGACATATCGAAGACGGATGTCGATGTGCCATTTGTTCGTTGGGGTCCCAGGACTTGACCGAGGGTATGCATTTTTTTGGGCCGGTAGTATACTGCGTACGTGCAGAGCAGATGTGCTCGTCCTGCATCAATACATGTATGTCTGTTAGTTGTTTTGCCTCCTCGTCGTGCTGCATCTGTCGCCCTGGCAGGGGACCGGCCAATTCCCTTAGCACCGGGTCCGAGGTCCACACCCACCCTGATAGACTCCAGCCCCATCGACTGCTAGGCTCGGGGGGAAGGTGGCATGAAAATCTTTGCTGGCAAGCTTGAACGAAGAGACAGCCGTAGCAACTGCCCGGCTCCTCATCACATGTTGGCCATGTTGGCCCCTTCTGAAGGTGTGTGAGGCTGGATCCTTTTTAAGCCTGGACGGCGTTGACGTGGCAAAACAAGGGGACATAGGAAGGAACATGAAGACAGAAGCTGGGCGTCGCCCAGGTGCCACTCTCCACGCTGGTTTCGTTTTATATCAGTTTTGTCCTCAATTCATTTTTGGTTTGGTCTTAATTGGTATGTTTCTATCGTTGATTCTCTTGTCGAGCCCGAGGACCAGAAGTTAGCTTACATAGACAGATATATGGAATGGCTACCAACAATAGAAACGACAGAAAGCAAAACTTGAAATAACATAGGTGGAAATGACGTCAAGCAAAAACCCCAAAAAGGAAATTTACGTTGAGCACCGGTGCATTTTCTTTGCCATGTTCCTCTTATTGTTTGTGATGTTACCTACTGTTTCTAGTTGTATTATTTGGATTCATGTTAGAGTTAATATTCCATGCTTACATAGGCATGCAGCCTCAGGAGATTCGTGTTCTGCCATCCCTGTTTTCCTTTACGGCTTGGGCGACAAGGTGACAGTTTGTTGATGTTTGTTTTGTTGCATGGTATGGGGCTCGTAGGTTTGTTGGAATTTTTTCGGTTGTGCTTTGCATGTTGTGGGTGCTTGCGCCGAGGCTCAACGTCGTTACTGGAGTCTTTTGCCAGTCAGCGATTGTGCCCAAGCTATCATTATGCGACCGCCGTGTTGCAAGCTGCGTTGGAAGTTTTTCAAAGTGCAACATATGGTCGCTCATCATGTGTTGCAAGTCGAAGCCCAAATCATGGCTCCAAGGACAGTGCGCAAAGCGACCAAGCGATGATGGTGCAGAATATTCTGGACGACAAGCAATCCCACTTGCAAAAAATCAATGCGCTGTTCAATCAGCTGGGTAGTGAGAGCACGGGGGCAATCACATACGAGATGTTCCTTGCATTTTTTGTATGTAGAAATGAGAAGTCTCATAGGAAGCGTTTTTGTCGCAAGCCTGGGCGCACGACTCTGCTCGAAGTTGACTGAGGTTCGAAGAGAAGTTGAAGTCGCCTGCGGTGCAGCAATATTTTCAAACATTGGGTTTGGACGTTTGGGATGCCTGGTCTTTTTTTAAGCTTCTAGACCAAGACGCTGGCGGGTCCGTGGAGGTCGAAGAGTTTTTAATGGGATGTTTGCGGTTGCGTGGGCATGCAACAGCAATCGATGTGGTCAAGATTTTGCAGGACCAAGCATGGATCATACAGGCTGCAGATCGGTTTCACAGTTTTGTGCATCAGGAGCTTGCGGGAATCAAGGACGATATCGTGACCATGAACAGCATGTTGGGGCACGGCGACGCAGACAAACATTCTGAACATCACGAACAAAGACGATGCAAAGAGGTTTGAGCGGCACCTTCGAATCGTGCAGACGAGAGACATGGCTGAGATCGTGTCTTTGGGGTTGATCTATTCGAAGCAGTAGTCCGCCACTGATAGCCTTTACTTTCGCTGCAATGCTTGTGACAAGCACAGCAGCAACAATCGTTTCGGCAGCGTGCGTCTCTAAGATGCTACATTTCGGATATGATTCCTTGCTCACGCATTAAACACTGTGACATTTCGAGACGTATTGGTTCTCACCCTCCGTGTACAATATCCAGTTCCGGTGCCTAAAGGCTTGGGTCGGCAGAGATGTCGATTCTTTTTCACAAATCCAACACATGATGCTAACGGTGGCAGCAGTGACAGTCAAGCAACTGTAACGCGCCTCAATCTTGTTTGTGGTTTGCTCTGACACGCCAAAGGCGCACGCATCCACAAGTCAAAGACAAAACCATTAGATCGAGAGCAAGCACCGAGAAAACGTCATCAACATCTTGTGTAGCCACGACACCCGGTTTGCGCAGACTTCAGTTCCAGAGCTTGTGCTGTACATTCTCAGATCGTTGACTTTGGTCGCCAGCGGCACGAACCTTCCCGCGATCCAAGTTGCAGAAGGTCTGGAGGACTGGATGTGAAAAGTGTTTGTGCATGCTGGACATCAGCCTGTCATCTCAACGACAGGATGTCATCAGTCCGGCCTTTGTTGGTTCGAGCCTTCTCAGCAGCGTGTGTAGGCCAGGTTCTGTTCAGGATGCATGGCTAAGGCTTGTTCTATCTCCTGAACCCCTTGACGGTTTCAAGTTGCCACTGGCCACGCAAGGAAGAAGATATGCAGACTTGCCGCCGGTTTTCTAGGAAAGGATTGCAAGCAGCAGTCGTGGTGTGTTCAGGTGTGGCGCTATCGGTGCAAAACTTGCAGCATCTCTTCATGATCTTCGCTGTTGTGGCAGCAGGGGCGAGCCTCCGAGAAGCGTTGGCATCCTTGAGGACATTTGGGGACCTTTTCCACACGCTCTCGCTTTAGCTCTTGCTGTCCTGTCGCTCTCCGTCTCGCTCTCGCTCTCGTGCTCTCGCTCTCGCTCGCTCTCGCTCGCTCTCGCTCGCTCTCGCGCTAGCTCTTGCTGTCCTGTAGGTATCCGTCTCGCTCTCGCTCGCTCTCGCTCTAGCTCTTGCTGTCCTGTCGCTCTCCGTCTCGCTCTCGCTCGCTCTCGGTCGCTCTCGCTCTAGCTCTTGCTGTCCCGTCGCTCTCGGTGCTCTCGCTCGCTCTCGCGCTAGCTCTTGCTGTCCTGTCGCTCTCTGTCTCGCTCTCGCTCTAGCTCTTGCTGTCCTGTCGCTCTCCGTCTCGCTCTCCCTCTCGCGCTCTCGCTCGATCGCTCTCGCTCGCTCGCTCTCGCGCTCTCGCTCGCTCGCTCTCGCTGTCGCTCGCTCGCTCGCTCACTCCCCCTCTCGCTCTCGCTCTCTGTCTCTCGCTCTCTCTACCCCTGTCTCTATCTCCATCTCGATCTTTATCTCTGTCTCTATCTCTATC
>CAJNJA010011200.1:2334-13784 GCA_905231915.1 Symbiodinium necroappetens | reverse complement strand
TTCGGTGCTTGAGGGCTGCTAGGGTTGAGGGTTTAGGGCTCAGGGTGTGGTTTAAGGCTTAGGGTTTAGGGTGTTGGGTGTAGGGTTTAGGGTGTGGGGTTGAGGGTTGAAGGCTTTGGGCTTCGAGTTTAGGGTTTAGGGCTTAGGCTTAAGGTTTAGGGTTTAGGGTTTAGAACAGTTCTGAAAGGATCTGCACCGGCTAAGAAGGGTTCTAGAAAGGTGGTGATTTAGGGCATCTGCGGCCAAATTCCGGCCGTCGTCAAACCTCTCTCCCTGGCTCTTTCTTGGGTTTTGATCGGAATGTAGGGTTATGTTGCTGGTCGGTGATTTAGGATGATGCAGTAAAGACTAAATACTATATAAACCGTGTCCAGCTTCGACATGACGAATGTCGACAAGCGAGTGCAATTGTCAACTCACGTGTAATTTTAGAGAAAGTCCGGCGGCGATGCTGGTTCCAATGTTCGAGGCGATCTGGGTCACCCGCAACGGGAGATGCAACTCGTGAGTGCAGAAGTCTCCAGTACACACATGGCCGATGACAGTCGGATCGAACCTGACCATACTTTGGAACCGGCTGGCTTACGACCTTCTCTTCAAGACGACCCGGAAGGCTTTGTGCGTCATTTTATTGCACAGGCCACAGGTGATGCTGAAGTGGTTCAAGGGCTGCAACACCTGCTCTCGACACCTCGTTGTGAGCACAAGCAGCTTCCGCGCGAGAGCATAAAAAGGGCTTGGATCTTACGAAACTGTGTGATACTTCGCGAAGAGATTCGGGCCTATGGTGACAAACCTACCTCGGGCAACTCATGATCTCGCGATTTGCGACTGAAGTGTTGTGTGAAAGCTTCTGCCATTTGTCAGTTCCACATGCTGAGCCTAACTTATCAGTGTGCTAACAGTGCACACGAGAGGTTCAGTGTATGTCCACGCGAGACTACGCAAGCCTGCTGCAAAAGGACCTCGGGAAGAAAGACACAGAAGTAACCCTAAACCCTAAACCCTAAACCCTAAGCCCTGAACCCTAAACCCTATAACCCTAAACCCTAAACCGTCCTCAGCGGCCGAACTGCACCACAGGGACACCCAGGGATAGTCTGCTCTTGGCCAGACGTAGCCCAGGAGGAGCTTTTGATCGGCCGTGTAGGCTGTGACCCAGCCTTGGCACCCTCGACCCATTTGAGGCGGTTTAGGTTCTAGTT
The DNA here is from genome assembly GCA_905231915.1 of Symbiodinium necroappetens. Taxonomy (NCBI): domain Eukaryota; class Dinophyceae; order Suessiales; family Symbiodiniaceae; genus Symbiodinium; species Symbiodinium necroappetens. Next base: position 12,579 of record CAJNJA010011200.1, on the reverse strand, counting down.
TGAATGCTTAGGGTTTAGGGTTCAGGGCATTTCAAAACACATATTGGGGCTGATTAAGCAACCTTGGCTTCCTTTTCAAAGGCTCCTGATGTGGATGATGATGCTTCGGGCTGGGTTTCTTAATCAGGTCTAATTATGTAAACAGTACAAGAGAATGAAGCACCTAAAGAAGGATCTATCTTAGCCCACGTAGTAGTCCTGTCTTGACCCACATGTACTGCATTAGGATACCTCACAACGGGGACCCGCCTGATCCATACAGTAGTAGGATACCTCTGTCTGTTGGGCTCACCCAAGCCGATTAACGGCGAGGAAATGGGTTAGGAGGGTTTAGCTATATCCTAAACCCTCAAACCTGAGCCCTAAGCCCTAGACCCTAAACCCAAAGCCCTAGGCCCCAGGCCCTAAACCCTGAACCCTCCGGGTTTCGATGGTTTAATTTTACAGGTCTAGGCTTTACGCTCTCAGAACTCGGCAGAGCCGGATGAGGTCGCTCGGCTCGGAGTCGGCTCTTCAGGGTTTCGGGTTGCGGGGCTTCTGTTGCATTCTATCTTAACGCGTTTCAGCTCAACCTTACTTAACAGGAAACCACTGTGAATAAACAATTCCCTGTTAAGGTGCTTCGAACCAACTGCCTTAAACCCCCTATATAAGCTCCCTGCAAAGCGCTTAAAGCCCCCGGAATGCTGAGTAAGTTCCCTCCGTAGCAAAACCCAGCAGCCGTGGGAGCAGGAAGGATCCACCTGGGGGCTTCTAAGACTCGGGTTAGTTTACGGTTTAGGGTTAGGGTTGGGGTTTAGGGTTTAGGGTTTAGGGTTCAGGGTTTAGGGTTTAGGGTTTGAATTTTTCGGGCTTAGGGCTAGGATTTAAGGTGTAGGTTTCGGGTTTGGGGAGCGCTGGTTTGACGCCTAAGGTGGTCAAAAGGGCTTGGGGACAAGACTTCTTTTCAGAAGCGCTGGGCCTCATAGCTGAACACGTCATCCGGCCCCCCAGTCATCTGCCTGGCATCCCTGGTGCCACTCCTGGGTCGGAAGGAAGGACGGAGGGCTTTTAGGTTTTCCCCCTAGAAGTTAAGGCCGGCGGACTTTAGCGTTTAGGGTTTAGGGGTTTAGTAGGCATGGGCTCCTTGTTACAATGTGAATGTTGGAGTAACGCAAGCAATAGAGCTCAAAAAAAGGCATCCCAAAGCCTAAAGAAATGAGAAAACTCCCTACACCATGTGTAAAACCCTCCTACCAAAAGCCCCAAACCCGACCAAAAACCCTCGAAAAGCCCGAAATTGACCGAGACTCGTCCGAGCTTCCGGAAACTTCATCGGCGTGGCCCAGGACTGTGCAGACACAGCTTCCTGGTTTCTTGTTAAGGTTTAGGGTTTAGGGTTTAGGGTTTAAGGAAGTTCACTTAAATTCCTTGTTCTGGTAACATACATTAAACTCCACAAGAAGAACCCAGCTTCGCGTGCGCACTGCGTGAAGCCACGGAGGCCGTTGCAATCCACCCGAGTCTCTCCTTAGAACCGAGGTTGCACGCATACTCCTGAAAGGACTAGAGTTTACGACTGCGGGTTTAAGATTTATTGGGGCTTATCCACCCGGGAACAAAGAAGATTCAAGAAGCGACCTTTTCGCCCAGGCGGCGTGTCAGGAAGGGGGGCGCAATGCTCGGATGTTGCACCATGTTGTACCTGTGGGACGAAGGAGTGGTGTCCTGCAACTTTCCTGAACCCTAAACCTTGATGAAGCTCTTGTGGGTACACCCGAGTCGAACCCTCAACCAACAATGCCCTAAACAGCCCCAAACCCTAAACCAAGTCCCTAAACTCTAAACCCCAAACCCTCAACCCTAGCCCTAAACCCCTAAACCCTAAGCCCTACGCCAAATACCTAAACTCCAAGCCTTAAACCCTACTTTTAGCGGCCCTGCTCTCCATGCCAGGGTGCATGCGACCCAGCTTGGCATCATTCTGGACCTCGTCTTCAAAGACGGCCACTGCCGCCTGCACGGTGGTAGGCTTGAAGGAATGCCTGTAAGGGATTGTCAGGGATCACCCTAAACCCTAAACCCTAAACCCCTAAACCCCTAAACCCTAAAGGGCTCTATGAAATCATGAGCTTGGGGTCTTCCAAGCACACCCCAGCGTCGAGTTGCGAGTAGGAAACCCATCGGCTGCAATGTTGCCCTAAGCCCTAAGCCCAAACGCCCTTTTCCACAAGCCCAAACGCCCTAAACTCTAAACCCTCAACCATTTTTGCCAATTAGGGTTTAGGGTTTAGGGTTAAACCCTCAACCATTCTTGAACCCCGACTCTGCCAATCTTTTCCCGGCAGAGTTAGGGCTTGGGGTTTAGGGCTTTAGGGTGCCAATCACCTGGGAAGCAGCACCAAATCCTAAACCCAAACGCCCACAAGGCCCCTTGCAAGGCCGCCTTGGCCTCCCCGCCAGGGGCGCTCGTCACTTCCAGGAGCCGCGCGAGTCTCTTCGCGGAGAGGCCGGCCAGGGGCAACTTGGCCGAAAGGCCTCGGAAAAGTCCAGTAGACTATGGCGGCCATTGTAGCTCCTTTTTGGGGGTTACCTTTTAGGACCCTTAACATAGCATTTTGGTTAAATCAAGAGGCACTACAATGGAGATAGGTAGGCTACGATTTCGGGGCATCTCCTGGTATATTCTTATAGCAAAGTCAGGTAAGGACTACAGGGGATATAACTAACCACTACACTTAAGTTTACTGACAAGTCTACGCTTCAGGCGGTTTGGAGCGTTCAAGACTACTGTTTCAGGGGTTTGGTTGGGCGACCTTCTTCATAGCTTCCTGGCTCAAGGAACCGAAAAAAAGTGACCTCAACAATTGACTAGGGGTTTGAGGTTGCTATTGTTGCTATTGCGAACTGAACCTTACCGGACCTTACCATTGCGCCTGTTCTATTGATTCTGGCCACCACATCAGACCCCTGCAGAAAACTAATTAATCCTAAACTCTAAACCCCTAAACCCCTAAACCCTAAACCCTAAACCCCTAAAACCCTAAACCCTAAACCCCTAAACCCCCAAACCCCTAATCCCGTGATCGAGGCGCGGAGGCCCTCCCCGTCCGGCTGGACATCCCAGCCTCGAGTTTTGGACTCTTAGGGTTTAGGGGTTTAGGCTTTAGGGTTTAGGGTTTAGGGTTTAGGCTTTAGGCTTTAGGCTTTAGGGGTTTGGGGGTTTAGGGGTTTAGGCTTTAGGGTTTAGGGCTTAGGGTTTAGGGGTTTAGGGGTTTGGGTTTAGGCCTTGCAGCTTAGGACTTAAGAGGAAGAAGGCCAGAATAAGGCGATATTCGGCATCTTGCAAGCCTGTTATGGCATGGGATTTTTGCAGGGCCTGGGGGATATGGAACCTTAATGTTCAGCAGCCGCACATCGGAGCTAGGGTTAGGGGGCCGGGGGATCCATGCTACAAGGCATCAGGGATGTTCAGGCACAGGAAGGTTTCAAGTTGAAGGGTTCCGAAACTGCACAGGGCCCGTTCAGGGTTTGCCGTTTTTTGTTCCTAAAGCCATAAACCTCCAAAAGCCCAAACCCCAAACCCTCCAAAACTTGCTAAAGCACTGGTGAGGGGCAGGCTTGCGAGGCTTCACCGTGGTAGGGCATGCCGTTGGCAAGCTCGGGTCCAGAGGGCGGACCCCATCGATCCAAACCTGCTGGGGGTAGGGTTTAGGAGGGTTTAGGGTGGGTGTAGGGTTTAGGGTTTAGGGTTTAGGGCAAAGAAGGGGTTAGGGTTGAGGGGTTTTGGCTAAGCCTTATACAGGCTTGTGGTGGTCTTATAGGTTCATGACAGGGGCTAGGCAGGTTAGGCGGGTTCAGGGCTTTGGTTGAAAACTTCGCCGCTCCATTAGAGCGGCTCTAAATCGCCAACCAAGGTATGACTTGGAAATACACCAAACGCCAGCGAAAACCGCAGTCCCAAAAGCCCACCTCAGGAAATCCCACCCACAAAACCCTCAACGCTTGAAACCATGCATGGTAGGTGCTGACAGGCAGGGGATCCCGACAAGGGAACTCTTCTTTCAGGAACCCCAAAAATCTCCATCGACACACCGATAGGCACCATTTTGTTCCATTAAAAGCCCTACGGCCCATAAGCTTCTCCAGATTCCCAACAAAAAAGAAGTACAGGCAAGCCTTTGACACCCGAAACTCCGTTCCTGTATCCGGGCTTGTGCAACCTCCTGAACGTTGACTTCCACAGTGCAAATAAATTGCAAATACATAGTAGAACTCTACAATTATTGTAAACACTAAACTCCTAAACCCTAAACCCCCGAAATCCTCAACCCGAATGGCCCATGTCAGCTTCAGAAATCGAGGTCTCAGCCAGGGGGCACAGGAAGTGACCCAGGGGTCGCGGAGCCGAATCCGAAGGATCCTGTCTCAGAGGGGCTTTTGGGCTTAGGGGGTTTAGGGTTCAACCCTATAATATATATATATATATATATTATATATATATAAACCCTGCTCAAACCCGGAACTTCCGGGTTAGGGGCTTTGGATTTAGGGCCTTTCGGGGTTTTTTTCCCTGTCCCCTTGCTAGGGCTAGGACCAATGCCTACTGGCGAGGTCGGCAAGGGACAGGCTGTGGTTCATGCAGCCATAGACGTACTGAAGGGTTAAGGGTTTCGGGCCAGGGTTAAGGGTTTTTTGCTTTGACACCCCTTTTCCGTCCGCATGGTTATGTGGTCGGATTGAACCCATCCTCGACTCCAGAGACCTGCTGACATCTGGAGAGTGACGCGACTGTGTTCCGACACTAAGCGCGAAGCCCAACCCTGATAGAGGTCCATACCAAATAACGATGTAAGACTCTGCAGGTCCAAAGTAGACACGGACAGGTCGACGTTTGCTCTCGAAGTCAAGGTAGGTCCCGACGAAAAACCAAAGCCTCTTGTCATCCGACTCCGCAGATCCCCCAACAACACTCGGCTACATAAACCCTCAAAAGATCCTACACCTTAAACCCTAAACCCTGCCTGTAACCGAAAAGACCTACCTTTTTAAGGAATTATATATAGAAACCATAATTATGGTTTCTATATATAGTTCCTTAAAATTCGGAACCCTAACAAGGTAGGTCTTTTCGGTTACAGGTAAGCCCTATAGACCCCCATCATCTTAAATTCACTGTCCTTCTGGTCGTGCACCGCAGAGTCCCAGCAAAGTGGGTTCGTCGACGAAGCCAGGCGGAAGCTTGCAATCGAGCCTTGGTTGGTTTAGGGCTTTGGTTTCGGTTCTAGGGTTCGGGGCCGCCACAACCCTAAACCCTAAACCCACAGTAAACCCTAAAACCCTAAAATCCTGAAGCCCAAACCCTACAGCAAAATCTAAAACCCTAGATCCTGAACCCTAAACCCTACAGTAAAATCTAAAACCCTAAAATCCTGAACCCCCTAACTTCCCTAAACCCCCAAACCGGCCTTGTAGAAAGCCGAAAGACCGCGTAAAGCTTTAGAAACTCTAGAGGCCTTAATAATTAGAAGAGGGTTTTGGGGCCCATTATACTATAACTATAATAAGGAACCTCCCAAAATTATATATGTAATTATTGAGGCCTCTATATTATATATAACTATAGTAAGGAACCACCAAAACCCTATTCTAATCGCCAAGGCCCCTACAGTACTCAGACACACTGAGGAGCCCCCGGCAGGATCCAGAGACAGGGTGGCCGCGGAGGTTTGGAGGGTCACTAAGCTGCGGCCTCCGGCGTCGGGTCTTTAGGGGTTTAGGGGCTTTAGGTTGTAATTGGGGCTTTTTAGGTTTCAAGTTTAAGGGCTTAGGGGTCTAGGGATTTTTAGGGTTTTGGGGGCTTTGGGGGTTTACCATTTAAGCTTCCGGCCTCGGGCGTCGGTGTCTGCGTCCACCTTCTGACGCTTGCTGGGGCTGGCCATGGGAGCTTCCGGGCTCGGCACACTCGGACTCGCCAGCCGAGGCAGCTTCAGGGTTAGGGCCTAGGGCTTGAGGGTTTTAGGGTTTTCGACTCTCACACTCGCACACGCAGGCAAGGCTCCTCATGGTTTAGGGTTTAGGGTTTAGGATTAGGCTTTTAAGAGGGTTTAACCGGGTTTGGGGTTTGGGGCGTGTTGTCGGCATGCTCGGCTCGAGGGGAGCATATGTTGGTTCCGTTCCAGCAGCCAGGCTCCAGCGGGTTGTTGGCCAGCCGAGTGTCCAAGGCCCGCGACCAAACTCGCCCCCGTAATCAGGGTTATGGCAGTGGCGCAAGTCCTCTGGAAGATGAAACGGCTCGTGACGTTGGCACTCCAACGGTGCAGTAGCATGCTCTGAGCGGCCCTTGGTTGTGTTGGGAGTGCGAGGCCCTGATGACGTTCTTGCTGCTGTTGTGCTTTCAACTTCTCCACATCCGCCCTTGGGCCCAAGCTAGTGCTGGCGAAGCCCACAGGCAACGCTTGCTCCCGGAGTAGCCGAAGCACTTCTTTGGACATTTATGCTAGGAGTTGCGATGCGCAATCGGTGGGGGCCTGTCGCGAAATAAGGTCCCCCTCCCTGCCAAGCCTGAAATCCCAATTGTAGGAGCAGGCTGAACCGTTGCACCAGGCTTTTTGCACTCAGGCCGTGCTCTAGGATCGGGTTCATTGTCTTAATCAGGAGCCCCGCCAAGGGTGGGGAGTGACGCCTCCCACGCTTAGGCAGTCGTTGAAGTGTAGAAACCATAGGCCATAGGCATCCTAAAAGTTCGAGCCTTACATAGCTTATACTTATACTGTTTAGAAATTTGTATATGTGTGGGAGCTCACTGTTCGACGCTAAGGTTCCTGTGTTTCGAGGCGAGGGTTTGAGGGTCTGGGAGTAATAGGTGTAGGGCTTGATGGGGGGTATTCGGCCTGGAGCTCGTAAACCGGTTAAGGCTGGGGTTCAGAAGGTCAGGCAACAGGATTTTGAGTGCGTAGGGCTTATGGGGCGTACAATTTCATGAATATATATACACACACACTTACATACATATATATATATATAGGATTTCTGGCAGTTGCTTCTCACCTTCCCCACCCGCAGAGAAGCTCCTGATGTAGCAAATGCATATGCACGCTTCTCTTGGGGCCATCAGGTGCTGTCACGTCCGCAGACCAGGATGTAAAGCTTCGAGGGTTTAGGGCTTATAAAAAATTACAAGGGCTTAGGGCGGCCTCTGGGCACGGGGCGTTGTGGATGAACGCTCCGGACGTTGGCCCAAGCATGCCGAGAACCTGCTGATTGGCAGGAAGCTCCGCCGAAATCTATACTGCACCTTCTGGGATCCTCCTGTGGCGACTATCGAACCAGTCCTTCTGCACACGACTTTAAGAGTCCAAGACCCGTGCAAGAAGAGTCCAAGACCCGTGCAAGGTTCGGCGTCATCGGGCTCAACAAATATAAATCATACCCACTAAGCACTCAACCCCCAAAAAGTCAAACTTGAGCCCCTAAATCCCTGAACCAAAGCCTTAATCCTCAAGCCGCCTGAGCCTAAAGCCTTAAACTCTATACTAGAGTCCCCTATCTCTGAAACTGCCATTTTGCCTTTGTGCCCCCAAACAGGGCGTGCAGAAATCTACGATTTAAAGTTCAGCCAGCCAAGGGTGTGGGGCTTGGGTTGGGTAGTCGTAAGCCTTAGGGCAAAGGGATTGGGGGGGTCTAGCTTCGTTGACGATCTTTTCCCCTATAGCAACGTTGACGATTAGGGCTTAGGCTTAGGTGTCTAGGAAGGCAAGGTGAGGCACATGCCGTGGAGTTGTCCCATCATTGCACATCCAGGCTCTATCCATCACGGTAAATCAGAGGTCCGGCAGATGGGCAATCTATCGATGCAGCTCTGTTTCCGACTTGCAGAAGAATAAAGATCAACCAGAAGCACAGTTCAAACACTGCTCGTCCTAACCTACATATGGCCCCTGAGCCAAAGGAAAAAAAACTGCCGAACCATCCAGGTGAGACTCGAGTGCTGCAGGTCTGCGCCACCTTCTGCGCAGCGAAGCATGAGGCAAAAGGGCAAGGATCGAGCGAGCAGGATCAGGACAGCGATGAGAGCAGGAAGCCTACAACAACGCAGTGAGAAAATCCTAAAGCCGCGGGAAAAAGTAACGGTAACAAGCCGCACGATCAGCCAGGTCTTACTGGGCAAGATGGCTACTACACCGCGAACCCTTGAACCCTCACCCCCTAAGATCCTGAAGGGCCAAACCCTAAGATCCTGAAGGGCCAAACCCTAAGATCCTGAGGGGCCAAACCCCTGAAGTCAAGCCCTAGAAGGCAGCGTGTCGTATCTACCACACTCGCCCCATGTGCCCGTGCCAGTCATATCGGAATTGAGCACTCGTGCTTCATTGGAATTCCACGACACACCGACCTACCAGACATGCATGCGATGCATCTACAGTAACATCATCGGTCACCCACACACTCACAGAGAGAGAGAGAGAGACACACAAGCACACACCGACTGTCTGCTTCCGTACCTTGCTTCTATACAGACTTGCCCTTGGCCAGCCCCCCAAAAAAATCTTTTCTCTATCCTAGACCTCCTACTCTAGGCACCTTAAGCCTGCAAAGGATTCACAGATCCAGCCTCACTCATTTCCGAGCTCCCGGGTGCTGTGATTGTCAGTGGGCCGACTAAGCGGCACCGCGAAAATCGCCCGCAAGCCAAAACATCGTCGCGCATCACCACATCCACAGCCGTCTCTGCAAAAACCTACACCCCTACGCGCCGACACCCTGAACCCTAGACCCCAAATGAACAAAACTTCACTCCCGGGCTGGAGGGGTTCGGATTCAGAACCATCCTCAAGACCGGTCGAAACCAGAGTGATCATCATACCCATATTCACTACAGTCCATGGTTAGCCTCCGACCGGGCAGTGCGATTTGAGGGTTAAGGTTTAGGCCATGGTACAGTAGGCTTGTTCAGCTCTGAAACCGTCGACGAACACCAACTGTTACACCAAGTGTTGCTTGCTGGTCAGGCGCGACGAATATCTGGGCACTACTTCGTCGGCTGCCCAGGACTCAGTATCCAAACTGTGTCAGAGCACCTGGCGTGCTTGCCGTTCTTAGTGCCGCAGACCGCCTGAAACCATAAACCCCTACTCCCCTTTGTAGCTGGGCTCTGAGCGCAAGCCACTAAACCCCAAACCCCGAATCCCTATACCCCGTAACGTGTTTTGTGGGCTGCGAACTCGAAAGCACCACCCCCAAAAAAAGAGCTACCTGATGTTGCCTTCATGCACAAGAGCCACGAAAGCCCTAAGGCCCTAAATCCTAAACGCTACATTCCTAAACCCTAAACCCTAAACCCTAAACCCATCCGCTACATGACTAAACAGCATGAACCCTTGGCCTGTGTATGCCCCTGGGCCAGGGGTGTCTGTCGCGCTCCTGGGCACTGCGAAAAGTTCAAGCTCTAGGGCCATTCTAGGGTTTAGGGTTTAGGGTTTAGGGCGGGAAATGACACAGAACCTGTACAAAACAGCAGCGGCACCTTGCGAGGAGCCCCTAAACTCAAATACTCGGGGCAATTCAACTAGGCGGGAGCCTCACGATCTGAAATCTACTGTAAACTACAGTGGACGTTCCAAGGAGTTATATTGAGGTCAACACCAGAATAGCGGCATAGCCCATAGAATGCAGAACCAGAACACAACGGCCAAAGATCAGCAAAAGGGACGAATCCCACAGCAAGACGGAAACCCAAGGACGAAGGTCCAGGCACTGGAGGTCTGGGAATCAAAGGACTCAGAGGAGACTCTCCCAACAAGACGAAATCTCCAGTGTTGGTTTAGGGTTTAGGGTTTAGGGCAGTATACACAACAGGCTCTCCGACTGTCCGGACCGAGTCATAAACGCTTTGGCCTGAGCCTTTTCCTCACGCTTGCGCCTGTTGCCCATGCTTTGAGCCCGCCTCAGGCATGGTGAGATGGTGGTGCGTATCACATCAAATTGGACAAGGCAGACGGGCTTTACACCCCGTGCCTTGAAGTATCATCAGAAAGGCGAGGAAGTGGTCTAGCACGTTTAAAACTGCCTCCTTGCTTGCAACGCCGGCGCCGGCAGGAAGATGGTGAGGAGCGCGGCGTTTCCCATCCAAAAGCCTGCTCTGCGCCTCCACGAGTCGTCAGGTTGGCAGACCGCGAGCTGAAACACGGAGCCAGCAAGAAGACACTTGGCCCCAGAACCGGAAACACGCTCATGACTCAGCGCCAGATCGGTTTGGCAGACCCT
>CAJNJA010011199.1:0-13785 GCA_905231915.1 Symbiodinium necroappetens | reverse complement strand
AAAAAAAAAAAGATACTATCAAGACAGTGACCGCTTTCGTGTGAACGAATTTTGCCCATCGCTCACTTTCTACATTGGCATGAGCTGAGTTTCCACCAGGTCGTGGGCAACTGCCAGCTAGGCTGCTTCGCCGGAGACTTTGTGTCCGTCTCAGCATCCTAAGTCCTGGTATGTCTGCCGCGTTCAGCTTCCAAGACACTCCTGATGCCAACAGCTTTATCCTGCTGGTTGCAAGCCTTGGGCGCCCAGTTGGAGCTATTCAGGAGATCATTCTGGCATGCAGCAGCAGATGGCCGGAGGGGTTGCATGTCTGAACTCATCCAACAGACTGCCGACACGAGACGCGGAAGCCCAGCATACGTCCAGTATGGCAGAAGCTCACTTGGCGCATTGGCCTTTGCTTGTTGCTATTGCAGGCATGCCAGGCAATGCCAGCTGATGGTCCGGGTCGTGCCATATCTGCTTGCCTGAGGTGCTTCCAGGTGGTGCGACTGTCTCTCACCCGGACCTGGTCAGTGGCTTCACAGCCCCTTTGCTGGATGGGAGCTTGCCTCGAGCACATGTGCGAGCATGCGCGACTTTCTTTACACGCATGCTTCTTACATGCGACGGGGCAGGCCGAGCCGGACTGCCCGCTGGGCTATGCAGTAGGCAAGGTGACGATCGTGCACCTTGGCAGCAGAAACGAATTCGTCATCGAACCCAGAGTTGCAGTGCGAGAGGTGCGTGAACGGCAACATGGAGGTCCAGAGCGGAACCTGCGATGCCCACTGCCAGGCATTTGGGATGTCAGGAGCTTGAAGCTCCTTCAGACTGGTTAAAGGGATCCCGATCCGACCTCCAGTGCAGAAGCCTCGAATTCCTTCAAAATCACTTTCATTCTGGATGGGACTACCATCTGCCAGGCCGGGCGGTTTATGGGTCCGACTGGATACTTGGCAAGAAGCTCGGATCTACGGGGGCATCACCACATATACGTAGCACGACGTAGCATATCCGTACTTTCGTGTGAACTCAGGTCAACCACCTAAAGATCCAGCACAATGAGACGCGACTGGTTGCCTGCACCGACCACAGAAGTATTGGTTGAAAATCAGGTTCTAGCACACCTTACGATCTGCTGGAACATGAACAGAGGGTGTGCTATGGTGTGCAGCTGCCGGAATTTGCAGAAGCTCAGGTCCAGCAGGCCAGATTGAGTCGCCTTTGTGGCAGTTGATTCAGTCTCACAGCCTGTTCAGTGCCGTTCTCGAGAGTACAGGCTACATCGGTCAGCTCCGACTCCGGTGCCTTGCTGGGGCCGTCGGTGCCTTGAGCAGTCTTGACAAATGAAGTAGGTGCATGGTGCGACAACCCTGCATATGGTGAGGTTGGCATCGAAACGGGCCAGTGCTTGCGCAACTGTATCGAGGGTGCCACAGCCTTGAGGCCCTTCGCTGCAGTGCGATGGATTGGCCTGTTCCAGCTCACAGATTCCGATCCTAAAATTTGTTTGGGTCCCGAGCCCGTGCCAATATGTCTGTCGTAGTTTACATTTTGTTGACGTCAAGAATGAATGGCCAAGTTTGATAAGAGTAAATCGAGGGTGAGACAGTCTGACCAGAACGCAGAGTCGCAAAAGAGCTCAGTGCAGGGATGACGTGATTTTTGGCTACGTGCCGGCCCAAGAGAACATGTTGGCCCGGAGTGTGCCGTGGACCCTCAAAGCGAGGACGACATGGAGCATGGAGAAGTTAGCCGGGAGATGAAGTGCCCTACAGCCGTGTCCTCAGAGTCGAGGGCACGGGAAAGACGGGAAGGAGAAGTCACTAAGCTACGGCCACGCCATCTGCTGCCATCCGCATGTCTTCTGCCCTCGCCTTTCAGGGCTACGTCGGCTCTGTCCGTCTGCTCTGCACGGATAGTGTTGCACCTCCGGCCGGTTGAAGGTTTTTCATCGAGGGCACACCTTGATTGACTGCGCGTCCAGACTTCCCAGGTGTCTGTAGCTTCCGGCCAGTGCCTGGCCCACTGCGGCGCCGGCGTTGCTCAGGGAGCCGAGTCCCGGGGCTGCCTACTTCCTGCGTGCGAAGTCAGGAATCTTTTCTCAGAGAGTTCATCAGGTACTTCGGATTGGAACACGAAGACTTCGCTGCAGCCCCGGAGAGGTTTCATGAGACTGGACTGCTGTGAGGTTGAGGTCGTTGCAGCATGAAGCAAAGCTTTGCCGGGGCACTGGCAACGTTCTGTCAAGGTTTCCATTGTTTGTCCGGAGGCGCGGCGAGTCAGAGAACTCTGGTAAATGGACACTCTACCTGCTGTCTTTTGCGCTGGCAGGTCGGTGAGATCAAAGTTCGCTGCTTTGACGGCGAGGTGGAGGCGGGGGAAGGAGGGGACCATGTGGTCTAGCTCCTTGCGCGTGTGCTGTGGGAAGCAAGGTCGTTGAAGGTCAGTGTTTGTATGGCTGTGCGGCGGGTACTGTGCCGAACCGAGCGTCTGGTGAAATTGGGGAATTCTACCCCAGGTCCAGAGGTCAGGCATTCTCGCTCCTAGGTTGTTGATGCCAACGGTGTGGATCTTAGGTGGTGGCCCAAGATGACGTAGGTAGTTCCATAGTGGCAAGGAGATGCTGCCATATTCTGAGCCTGCGGTGGAGTTTTGCTGCCTTTCAGCCTGTGTCAGTGCGATATTGAGGTACCCTGCCTTTCCGCACGGCACCAGGATCAATGGTCTGGTGCTAACTTGACAGCCTTGTCTCGCCGTGGTTCTGCTGGAAAGATCAGTTCGAAGATGGCCGAAGGCACCTGCAGTGGCCTCGGTGTGGGCACGGTGGAGTTGCATTGCAACAACACTGCTGGAAGCTTGGGATGCCGAGGGTAGCATTGGCTTCCGACCTCGCTTGTTTCTGAAGGTCGTGGCTTTAGCTGGTGAGGGCACCTGCCAAAGGCGCTCCCGGTGAGGGCCCTGTGTCAAGGATTCCATCGCAAGACTCTGCTAGGCACTGCCCTCCGCAATTCACCGAGTCCAGGGACGGGTCGAACGTCGCTGCTCTCAGCTCCGTTGCGCATTAACCATGTGACAGTCGACGAATGAGCCAGCAAGGTCTCCGTGCCCTACATCGAGTACCTTGTCTGATCAATCTAGACCTCGTTAGAAAGGAAATGATTGGGAACATGCCTGGTGATCTGCCTGGTGCCTCCTACTCCGAAACTGTAAGGCATTTGCAACAGGCCTCCGTGCAGTCAGCGCCTCAGTCTGCCAATCCCTCTATTGCGAATAGACAGGGCTAAAGACTAAGACTCAAAAGTATCAAGCTCCTCGATAAGCCTACGGACCACCAATCTCCGGAGCGACGTGGGTCTTTTTGAGTTTCGACGGTCGCTCGTCAGTCGACGAGAGTGATGCTGATGGAATAATTGGCTCGGAGTTTTCGGCTTTCCTTTTGTAGTGCGAGGGTAGTGACACGGGACGCCGCCACTGACTTGCGGCAGGGCAGAGACTGACGGAATGCGCACTTTATTCCTCCAAACAGGTGCAGCCGCTTTGTTGGGCAGTTGCAAGTGATGTCTGTCTAAGACTTGCCTCGCAACACGGAGTGCGCCCTTCAACAGTCCCTCAAAAGGGTGGCTGTCTCCAAAAGGCCAGTCTCGCCCAGTACATTCTGACCATCGGCGTGACTCAGGTGTCCCAATGGTCAGGCCGGCGTTTTGGCAGTGTCAGGCACTCAGTCTGCCTGGACGGAACAACACGGTCGAAAGAAGTCAATCCCTCAGGCGCTGCACGGACTTCGTGTCTTCGGTCTTCGACGGAATTTGCGGCGACATGAACTGCCGAGCCGGAGAGGCTTTCATGCACAATGTACCATACCGTGCTGGTATATATACTGGTATCATGTGTTAGAGCATGTTCTTATTGCATGTCATTTATGGTGCCGTGTATAACGCTGCACACATCGGCGTACTGTTATCGGTTCCTTTTGTGTAGATGTTTGCAATTCGGGACGGTGGTCGGCTCTTACATACAATGTACTGTGATGTTGCTCGCATGCGCTGCTGCAGGTTCTCATAGTCTATGAGATGCTGGTATCTAAGACTGAGATACATGAGCTTTTTGGAAATGATTGCCTATAGCCTATAATAGGACATATAAATGACCAAATTGTCATTCAATGTGCATATGTGCAAATATGCAAAGGTATATGACGTACATGTATGCGTAAAAGGAAGGAGGATTTTCCACATAGTGTTATATGCGATTGTAAGTCATTGCACCCTCTTCAGCACATTGTGCTTTAGATGCCAGATTCATTTCCGAGTCGGCGTTCGGAATTATCAAGCGAGTCGTTGTTATAGCACACGATGACTTTCTATTGCAGCGTACCTCTTCAGTCTTGTGTGCCGCTGCCTGTTGTTTCTTGTCATGATCGTTTGTTGTCTCGAATTGTCTTGTTCGTCTCTGGCTATCCAGTGTCACTTACCCATTGCTGTAGAGCATTAGCTGACATTGACAGGAAAATTCGGTTCTAGGGATTGCTCTATCTTGTTCCGCCCTCTGCCTCTCCTTAAGGATAGAATTTCCAGCCACTCCGACTGTGTAGAAGCCTTACATGATCGGAACCAGTATGACTTTGCGACACAGAGTGCCCGGGAGACTCAGATGTTGCGGGAAGAAAGAAGGAAAGACAGCAAATTCGTGGGGTGGTGGCATGCGCACCTCGGGTCTAGGAAGCACCTCAGTTCTCCGTACCCAGTGTGCCCATCCAGGTTCCTCGAGATCTCTGTGTCATAGCAGGTCAACACAAACGGTGCACTGGTTGCATATCCTGCCATCAACGACAAGCGCAATGTGCGGGGCAGAGATTCAACAGATAAATACAGGCTTGCTACTTTCTCTGTGCCTTTTTGAGCCCGAGGCTGGACCAGGAGATTGCGGCGAGGATTTTCTGGGAGAGCCAGTGTTCTACTGCAGGCTTCTTGCACTGTTTGGTGCACGAGCACTTCTGCCAGCAAGCAGCCGTGTGCAGTGATGGCATCGTGTCTGTCCTGGCCGTGAACCTGATCCGACAGCCGCGCATTCCCGGCATCGACAACGTGAGCGAAATAGGCCTCGCGCTCTGCCTCATTGTCGCAATGTTCCCGAAACATCTCCTTTTTCCAGGCTCGAGTTACAACTTCACCGAGGAGGATCGCTTCAAGCTCTGCGGGTGAGCTCAGCCCCAGCCTGGCCAAAGCATGTGCTGCGAGTTGTACGCGTTGCCAGGTGCTGCAGTCCACCCCCGGATCTGCCGGACATCGCAGCACTGCCGCTTGGCCGGTCGCACGTCTCCTTCTCGAAAGCACCGCCCAACACCTCGGCACAGTAGGAAAGCGCACCGCGCGAAAACCTGGAAGCAGCATCTGAGCCTGAAACTTCTCTTGCCATCCCCCCAGCTGTGTGTCCCACAGGGAGGGCCTGGACTCCATGGTCGTGATCTATTGGGCGGTGGCAGTTGGAGGCTACCTGGAACCGTTGCAGAGAGGGAGACTTGGTAGGTATCGCCCGTGGCATGTGAAGAGAGGAGCTGGCTTTCTTGTAGCCACCGCATCCGGGTATTGGATCTACAAGAAGAGGTCGGGAGTAGATTTGCGCCAGTGGCGCCGCCTTGGAGCCAAGCTGAGGCCACCGAAGGTGAGCAAGGTCACCCCGGAGGATGCCGGGCCCATAGTGTGTTTCGACAGGTGGAGGTCGCTCGTCGGATGCCAGCGCATGTCTCTCAGGGGCTGGGAGCTGGATCTTCGCTCGCGATCCAGGCCCCCGGTTGAAGCACGGAGCAAGGAGCGTTTCGTCGCAAAGCTTTACCAGGACAACCCGCAGCTCACCAGCAAGGACACGGGCCTCAAAGCCACGGACCGCCGAAAGCCAAAAGTCCACCTTCCAGGAGCTTGCCCTCAGAGATGCTGCGATGTCAGGGACCCTGTTGCCCACTTTTGTGTAGCACATGCAGTTCTCTGTAAGCCTGAAGGTCCGAGCGGGATTTGGCGCTTGCGCTCAAGGCACCGGAACCGTCGATTAGCTCACTCATGTTCTGATTGTTATTGTCATGGTGATCGTGGGTTGGTTGCTGTTTACTCGTCACCTCATTGCTCGAACTCGAGTGAAGTTCGCTCATGATCGGCTTCATTCTTCTGCTGTCTCAGTCACGTAGTCCGCCTTAGCCAACACTCGAAATACAACGTTTTTCGGAGGGTGCCAGTACCACAGCCGTCGTGAGCATAACAATGCTTCGCTCGCGCTCCACGAACATCCTGCATGACACGCTACCGCGAATGCTGCTGCATACAACTGCAATCACACTAAACTTAAAAGCCTTCGCTTCCAGCCCTACAGCTTTCGTCGGCATGAATTCGGTGCGGCGATGCAGCAGATCATTGCAGGGGGTCGCAGTCTGTGTCCGGTCGACGGTCGTGAGCACGGAACAGGCTGAAATGACCTGTAGGCTAGTTCTTAGGAGATCGCCAGCCGCCAGTCACGGTGTTTTTTTTGCAGGACGTGCCTGCCCGGCCTGGGCTGCAGGACCGGCCGCGCCTTTTGCGGGGGATGAGCGAAGAGCCATGAAGAGCCCACGATGCCAGGACAGCGCGTTGCAGCCACTCGCTTGCAGAGAGCGCGAGAAAGGGGCGGTTCGTTCGACGAGAAGCTAAGGAGCCAGGTGAGTGTTGACGTGGACGGCAGGCTGGGAACGTCGTGACACAACTCGTGGATTGCTGCTTCAGCATCCTGGCCGTGCAGGCGATCCTCAGCCGCCTACACAGCTCGCACTCAGGCCTCGCAGCCGGATTCCTTTAGCCAAATTCCCAGGACGGAGCTGCGGTGAGCAACTGCATTGCAAATGCTCAGTGATAGCAGGCCGTCAAGTTTGGTCTGTCTGAGTCTAGATTGGGTGATTCGCAGGAATCCGCAGCTCCTGAAACCTGCGCACCTGCCTCAGACAGAGCACGGGCCCACAGAAGAGGAGACGAGCATGTCACCGAGTCTGAGGCGTGAAGGCACCTCAAAGGACTGGCAGTATTGGTGAGGCCCAGGGCGACAGGAGTGGCTCTGCATGCTCTGCAGATGTGCTAATGATGTAGTCGGTTCTCCTTGGGGCAGCTTAATTCAAGCAGCCCTTTTGTACAAGGACAGGTAGGAGGCATGAGAAGTCCAATCTCACAGGAGCTCCGAACCACAGCTCATTTAGTGACTTGGTTCGATTCATGCGGTTCAGGTTAGAACCCTGACTGTTGAAGCGTGCGATCGTTGAAGCCTTGAAGGCTAGCGAATTGCACATATTTTCAGCAAGCCTTTCTTCAGGCGGCTGGGGCAAGGCTTGTGAGAATTCGACAGCATCCAGGATGCTTAGACCCGCCAGCGCCAGCAGAAGCAACAGCACATCAAGCACAGAATCGGATGGCATCAGTGCTGAAGTACCAGAGAAGCCTGACGGGCAGAGAGGCCATCGACGCAGCCGTCACTGCCTGGATGTGCTGGCACCGGGGAAACATGCTACCGCGCCTATGTGCTAGAGCCAGCATGTCTGCCTGCCTACCGTGTGGCAATTCTTCAGCCGTCCCAGCTGTCCGCATGAATACTGAATACATGTGCGGGGGCCAGCACTTCCATCTTCAGAACCAGGGCTCGCTGCGCATGGAGACCCTACTTTCCTGGAGCATCATCATGGGGTATCATGTGTAAGGTACTAAGACATTTACAAGAGGGTGCAAGGTACGGCGATGTCTCTTGCAGTTGCCACGAAAAATCCTTCCAGAGGCCGGCGAAGCAGCTGAAACGAGCTTGGGCATGACGTTTTGCCGACAGTCCTTAGTCGCTTTATGTTTTGGGGGGCCACAGGTTTCTGCTATGTCTATGTTCGACGACGACCTTGGCCAGGCGACATGAACGGTTGGCACGTCTTGGAGCTAAGTTGTAGCCATGACAGCCAGTGACAAGGCAACATCTTGTGGCAGGAGCTGCAAACAGAGGAAGCTGTCAAGCCGAAGTCCTCCTTGAAGCCTCGTCGGGGCAGCCGGCGACAGAGTCGGCGAGTCAGTCAGGCTGGGATCACTGCGTTCTGCTCCACCGTGCCCATGGAAGCGGCTCCATGCTACTGCTAGTTACTAGTTCAGCAGGCAGGGGTCGATGCTGCCGTGGCCGCAGCGGTGGGAGAAAAGTCGGAGGCGACGGGCGACAACATCGGCAAGGCTCTGTCAAAGATCACGGGCCAGGCCGTCCGGCGACTTGCCGTGCTGCCTGATGTCCCCGAATCATGACATGGGCACGCCCCGTCCCTGGTCAGGCCAAAGCCTTAAAGTTTGCCATGGACCTGGCACAGAAGGCCATGCGAAAGGCGGAACGGCGCGGCTTCGGGAGAGATTGGATGCAAGTTGCCAGGCATATGATGCCCGCGATGAAGAGGACCGATGTGAAGTGCACGCTATTTCGAGCGATCTTGCCAGAAGAAACGATGACAGAATGCAAGCACTCGCAATACCACATGTGTGAAGTGGATCTCAGCACAGGAGGACGATGACTTCCATGTGAGCAGCTCAGATCAGTGCCTCCCGAACAAGCAATCCACAGATAAGTCAGACATGTCATATAAATGCATTGACTTGTAGGTATGAAGGCCAAATGGCAAGCCGATTGACAGATCGGAGCGTACATGCATGCACATGTGCTATCATGTGTGTGTGTGTGTGGGCTTCTGCTTCAATCTCTGACGCTCTCTCTCTCTCTCCCTCTCTCTCTCGTTCTCTGTCCTCTCCCTCTCCTATCTCACCATCTCTTCCCCTGCCATGACAACATATACATGCGGTAGACGGATAGATGGGCAGATCGACAAGAAGAGGTGTCATGGCTGGCCAGGTGGATTGCGAAGAGTCTGATGAGTATGATCCGGACGGGCAGAGCCTTGGTCGCCGTCAAAGAGAGCCTGAGCATCATGTACACTGGAAGTTATTCTTCAATCCCAAGGAGGCAGGATTCTGAAGAATCTCGGTTGCACCATAGACACAAGTGCTGCCGCATGTGGATGGAGATGGTTTCGTCGTAGCCTCTCAGAGACTCCAAGAGCCCTTAGGATGTTTTTGTTCAGGCACCACAGTGTAGTTTCTGGAGTACATGAGTCAAAACAAGAGAGTTGGCCACTTCAGGCATCATTGGCATCATTTGCCCATGGCTCAGGTCGAAAAGCTTCGCCAGCGAGCGAAGTCTGAGCCGGCTGCGAAGGCCCGAAGCCAAAGCTGCTTGGGTTCGGTGGGAGGGTTGTTTCACTTTGCCCCTCCTCCGTCTTTACACCCCCTTGGCCGTGCGGAATGCATCGAGGCGAGGTAGATATCAGTAGAGCCGCATCTGCACCACAGCTGTTCGCAACTGTTTCTCGATTTTGGGGTACCCTTTGAAAGGGCAATTCCCAGCAGGGCCATAGTGCTGTACTGCTGTAGTATCTCTTCTTCGCGCAGCCGGAAGGAAGAACTGGAGATGGCGGAGCTCTTCACAAACTTGGAGTCGCTCAGTTTGCTTCAGTGCCCTTTGCAGTGATATTAGGTAGCTACTGCTAGCACAATTTCTCTGTGCAGTCATAGCTAGGTTGAGATTCCTTTGCTTGCTGCGCTGCTTTACTGCTCGGTACCAGAAGCGACGACTCCCGCTGCTGCTGCTGCTGCTGGTCCTTCGACCTGCCGCTACTCCTGTTGCTAGATGCAGCAGCTGCTGCTACTGCCAATGCTACCACTACTACCACACTTTGACATGTCATCATTCCTGGTCACTGGTTGCCGGATACCAAGGAGCCCCACCTTTCAGCCTGCTCCGCTGCATGCAGCTGCCTCTGCATAGATCTGCGGCATCAATCCCGCGTCTCCTTAGACTGAGGTCCGCGGTCTATGCCAGGGCGCAAAGCGAGCCTGTGAGCGATCTTTGGCGGTGGAGGTGCCAAGAGAGAGCGCCTCTCTCCTGGGAAGCAGCAGGGAGAGTTTCTTTATAGAAGGCTCTCTTCATAATCTCCCTTTCTCAGGAGCAGCGCCTCGCTGTGGCGGAGATGCTGGGTCGGGGTCCTTGAGCGAGAAGTGAGCTTCTGCTCGCTGCAAACGCCTCCCGTTTTGGGCCAACTGAGCCCCCGTTTGATGCTTTCGAAATCCGCAAGCCGCGTTGAGGCCAGACGCTGGGTGGAGAGTCTGCTGCTCGGAGTGGCTAGAGTCGGCTAGAGCACCCCACAGCAAGTGCTTGTGACTGTTCCCACCTTCCCAGGTCTCCCAAAAACGTGGAATGTCCGACACCGAAGTTTTCAGAATTCAGGTCGCTAACTTCCGGGAAAGATCATCGATATGCTGCTGGTTAATCATGCACCGAGGCCTCACAGACGAGGAGCAGCAAAATCTCGATGCCGCAGTCTTTGCCTGTCAACTGAATTTAGGCTGGCTCTAGGGAGCTACGTACTGTCCCTCGACTGGCCAAGGTCACCCGAAAGAGGTTGCGCTACAACGCCTGGAGCAAAGAGGTGATGTTACCGAAGTAATTGGTCATAATGTCATACTATTCTTAGGGTGCCTCATTATATACAGGGAGCCCTCAGCATATTCCGCACCTACAGCGAACTCAGGTCGATTTGTTGAGGAGACGGCGGCAACGCCTCGCCAACATAGACAGCTGCTGGACTGCAGTGGTCAACAGCACGCATAGCACAAACGGTCCGGAGAGCACTGGTTTTCGCCAGCAGGCAACGTTCTAGTTAAGCTTTTGACTGATGATCTGATGTGACACGCCTTATGCCTGTACCGCCGAGATAAGACCTTTCAGCAACTGCCGGAGCCCAATCTGCATCCTTTGGGTGTCGAAGAGGTTGTGATCCGAGCTGCTGGCTGGTTAGCCTTCAGGCTCCGGTCCACCGAGACTTTCTCAATTCCACGCAGCAAACCAGCTCTAACATTACGTAACAGCATTGGCCACACATTATAAACATCATTAAACATCCTTTACTCTGCTGGTGCCTGTTTGCCGAGCCTGCCCGTCTTGCCACCTCACAGGGTTTGGAGCACTTCTAGGCTACATTTTCCCATGGCCGTCTTTGCTGAGCCATGGCTCCCGGTGGAATCAGGCCGGCACATTCATGCTTCCGTAGCGATTTGGAATAGCAGTGACACGTCTGCCACACAGGGTCCTCAACGTTGCCGAGAAGCCTTCTGTGGCCCGAGAGATTACCAGCCAACTCGGTGGCGGCGGAGTTTCCCGTGGCTCGATGTTGCAATGTTCCTTCCGTGTGCTTCTGCGTGGCTCGGTCGTATTCTCATCACTTGCTGTGCAGGTCGGAACAGTCATGGAATCCCGGTCACCGAGTTTCCCTTCACACTACGTCAGACGCATCTGGGCCTCCGAACTCTTTCCAAACGAGGAAACACCTTTCAGTATCCCAGGCAATGCCGCATGGTCGTCACAGCGGTCCGGGGACATCTGCTTGAAACGCAGCCGCCCGGCCCGTGAGTAGATCTTCTTTTCTGTTATTCTCCGTCTTGCCGCTAAAGTGAAGTCAGTGAAGTCAAGGTTTCCACCAGAATACAGTGTGTGGAAAGCACACAATCCCTCCATCCTCTTCCAGGCACCAAGCCGCTGAGAGGCACAGAATTGCAGCATGCATGCGTTGCGACGCCGTGGGCAGGTGCCGGTCCAGCGAAAAGCACCCGCCGACAACAAGAACCTAGAGCTCATGCTCACCGACCTGGCACGGCAGTGCCAGCAGATGCCTCGGCTCTGTCGCAATGGCCTCTGTGGAGCTCCCCAGTGTCCCAGGTGGCTCGTGCTGTGGCTGGACTGCGACAGGGAGGGCGAGGCCATCGCTTTCGAGGCCCGTGTCTCTTGAGACTTAAAGAGTGTGCGCGGCTCATCTCTCAACAAAGGTGCTGGAGACGTGCCAGCGAGCAGCAGGCGGCCGGCTGCAGGCGTGATGTCGCCGTATGCGGTCTTCATGCCACCGTAGCATCGAGCCGGCAAAAGGTCTTCAGGGCAGTTTTCTCGGCGCTGACAAGGCAAGATCTCGTTCGTGTGCCACTTACATCATCGTTTGCAGATCGCGGCCTGCGGAGCGTGTCCCGCTTGTGGCTGAGGTGCCTGCCAGACGTTGCGAGATCCGGATCAGCGGCTGGCAGACGCAGTCGAGGCCTTCGTGAACATCTAGCCGCTAGCCTCAGTGGCATTGGACTCGGCATGGCTCGGCCGCGAGCGACAGGCACGTCAGCATTTTGATCTGCGGGCGGGATCGGCCTTTACGCCCTCGACTCAGCGCATCCCCGTTGGAGTTTTTGGCAATCGCCATGGATGCCAGGCGTTGGATGAGCCTACGGTGCGCGTCTTGTTGGACGTGCATGATGTGATGTGCAGTGTATTGTTCACAGAGCCAGGTACCAGAACATGTTCCCAGAGCTGTGCCAGCAGCCGCTGAGTTATGGCCCATGCCAGGCTCGATTCATGCTCAATGGGGCTCGATGCGTTAAGGATGCGTTGACCCCTGCCTGCGCAGTTCCCCACCTTGGGCTTTGTCGTCGAACGCACCTGGGCCCGATTAGAATCAGGACATGACTAGCAGTAGCAAGCAAACCTCGACCAGCAAATTATTGATGCGTACAGGTATTGTGACAGTGGGTGGCGCTGGCTACGACGACGACGTAACTGATGATGATGATGATGATGATGACGATGTAATGACGATAGCAGTTGTGTGGTCAGAACGGATGATGATGCTTGTCCTCTTACTGTTTCGATGGGGTGGACGTGACGATTCTGGTAATAACGAAAAAGTTAACATGACGATCATGGCGGCAGTCATCATCACGGCGCTGACCCCGGGTATGACGCGTACAAGTGGTGATACGATCATTGACTATCATATTCCAACACTAGCAATGCATGGGTGTGGTGTTCACCGTCCTGAATACACACATGATTCTCGCTGTGCTTTCGATATTTCCACGACGCATGACCACTGGGAGCATTTGGAGATGCATGCAGATCTTGTGCTAGTTCCCTGATAGATCAGTTGTTGCATGCATGAGCTGCCGATGATGTCGTTGATGATGGCGATGGCGATGGTGATGGTGATGATGATGGTGATGATGAGGATGATTATGATGATGACGATGATGGCGATTATGATGCTACTAAGCTCAGAATGTTGCGTATGATGATGGCCATGAAGCTGTGACCATAATAACGATCCGGGCTGATGGTGTACGACCAATTGCGGTGGCAAGCAAGCTTCCATCTTCTCCACGTCTCTGTAGCTTTCCCTGGCCTGACTTACTCCTCAAGTCAAGCGTTGCAAGCACGTGGCCTTCAGGATTTCTGCGCATTCAGCGTTTCGTGTCCGAGCCCTTCTGGTCCATCAAGGCTGAGGTGCGGGCGGTACATGGGCACATGGTGTTCGAGGATGTCGGATGAGTGTCGATGCTGTCGGAAATTGCAAAGCCTAATCCTTGCGCAAGCGCAAATGTCCGATGATCAGGTGCAAAAGGACGGTCACAGCGTGCGCTTCAACTGGCGTCGGGGCCGCCTGTTCGACCGCTTGGCTGTTCTGGCGCTCTACGAGCTGGTCGTGGAAGAGGCTCGGAGTCCACATCACTTTCTGGTTGCACCAATTCTGGTGCGTACTGCTGGTGCTCGTGCTTGTGTTAATCTGAGTGCCATTGTTGCTTGTGATCTCTTCATCCTCCCACCGCCGCCACCCCCACCCCCGCCACCCCCACCACCCCCACCACCCCCAGCACCCCCAGCACCCCCAGCACCCCCACCACCACCACCACC
>CAJNJA010011198.1:0-13492 GCA_905231915.1 Symbiodinium necroappetens | reverse complement strand
TAATAATTAGAATTGGGTTTGGGGGCATAATATACTATAGGCCTCTACATTACCCTCATGTTCCTTACAACAGTCAGTCACTCAGGCTTCTCTGGTTCCGGTGCATCTCTTCAACACCAAGTTCCAGGTGTCGGCTCCTCGGTGTTTCTTCTTGAGGGTTTTTGGGCGTTAGAGACTAGGATATCGGCTATCGGCATTGAGGGCTTAGGATTTAGGGGAAGGAGTTAGGGTTTAGGATGTTGGGTTAAAAATTTAGAGTTTAGGATGTGTGGTGGTGGTGCTTGGTTCATTAGTTTTGCCCGGGTTTCTTGAGTGATCCATTAGAACGACTGTCACCTTGTGAGGTCCTCACCTGTGCATCCCCGAGCCGCCAGCATCAATCCATCCTCACAACCTTTTCTGTTCATATACAGACAAATACACAAAGTATACAATCATATACTATAGGCGTGTATTTACACCTATGTAACAGTGTTATATATATATATATGCATGCATATACATATATACATACACATATACATATGCATGTACATATACATATACATATACCTATACATATGTACATTTACATTTACATATACATTTACACATACATATACATATACATATACATATCCACATACACATACACATACACATAAACATATACATAAACATATACATATACATATACATATACATATACATATACATATACATATACATATGCATATACATATACATACACATACACATACGCATACACATACACATACACACATACACACATACATACATACATACATACATACATACATATATATATATAGATATGTATGGATGCATGTATGTGTGTATAGATACACATACACACATATGTAGTCCGAGACCGTATGAGGGGAAGACGCGTTTTGTGTCGGCAGCATCCTGCACAGGCACCCGCCAGACGCACCTCAAAGCGCGAGGCCCAGAGGGCATCGCAAAGAGCTCCGGACGTTGAAATTTCCAGCTGGGCCAAAGGATGTACTATTCGGGTACATGAGCTTTCTTAGGGTTAGGGTCTACATAGGGTCCTGCTCGTAGTCTCGTCTCTCGGGACAAGGGTTTCAGTTCAGAGTGGAGAGCTTCAGGAATGGAGAATAAGTAGCTTGAAAGTCTAGGCCCTGCGGGTAGCTCACGTTCATGCTTACGTTCTTTTGCCGGTTCCAGCAGAGCTTCAAGTTACCCGATTTAAGGCTTAGGGTGTTGCAGTAATGCCCTAGCAACACACCCCAGAGTCCAGATTCCGAACTGGTGGCCTACAGTTGGAGAGACCAGGGTTCATAACTAAGTTTATAGTGTGTATAGAGACACTAAGTCCTAGAAGCCCTGAGCCGTCCTTCGGATTTCTGGTCTAGGTCTGGGAGCCCAGGTGCTTGGGATCACAGCGCTCTTGAGGCCCTTTAGCTCAATAAAAACTTTGGGCTAAGGGGTTTAGGGTTTAGGGTTTCTGGATTTGGTAAGGCTTGCGGCGAAATGTGGCCAAAGCAATAAGTGTGTCGGCCTATCATGTGATTAAGAAGTCCAGTGCGTCTCAATAGTCACCACATTAAATCCTAAATCTTAATGCGATATAGATCTTGATATAGATGATATATCTGCTCTTGTCAAAGACCCTTCAACCTCCTGTTCTGAGGCTCCTGGAAGTAGTCTGATAGCTCAGGGTCATATTTGACGGAGGCTCGAAACGCAGCCTATGCATTTCCTGCTGCAAGATCCGGCTCTGCTCGTCTCGGTAGGGCGGTGGCAAAGTTTTGGCCAGAAGCTCATGGGGGTTGGGGTTTAGGCCTGTCAACTAGTCGAGGTGGGCTAGCATGAGCCACATTAAGCTACTCGTCGCTTAGCTTGCTGTCGCGCAGAGTGGGCACTGAGACCTCAGTGCTCCTCTGCGCTGCAGCTCGCGGCAGAACAGATCCTGCAACAGCAGCAACATATCCCGCCCTGTGTAAAAAACCTTTAGCACTCCCTACCCCGGAGAGCCGTGGAAGCTGAAGTAACCTGCCAGGGCCTCAAACTATCTTTGGCCTTTAAAGTGCATGGAGCCGACCATGGCCACTACACCGGTCCCGACGGGTTCGGAGAGCAGACCCCTGCAAGCAGCCCGGAAGAAAAGGGGGAAGTCTCGGATTTCTGGGAAAAACATAGGGGGGGTACCTTGTTTTGGGAGTCTTTGTAACAAGGGTCCTGCTCTTGGGGAGGCATGCAAATGTCCCTGACCTTCCGAAATTCCCAGAAGAAGAACAAGCCCCACTGCGAAACAGGAAAGGGGCGAGGAGGTGAGGTGGTCTAAATGAGGCTTCCACTTAAACCAATCACACTGGTACCGAGGGTGTAGGCTAAGATGAGTGCGAAGAAAAAACCATTGGTCAGATTCTAGTGTGTGTCGGGATCAAGCCTGTGTATGGTGGACCTTCGACCGTGGTTAACCAATCACTATGGTTAGGATCCTACATACTGGGTTAACCAAAACAGGAACCACAACGGAGACTACAAGGCATGAACAGGGTTAGGTGAGTTGTGCGAGATTGATTCACAGAGGACTCTCCAGGCCCGCAGACACAGCCCAGAACAAGCCTCGTGTGCAAAGTGTGGTCGTACTTGGGGTGGGATATGTAAAGCCTTCCGGCAAGTGACCACTGCGGGTTCGAACTTTCAGACCTGAACCCGCATGTCGGCGTTTAGGGTTTATATCTGGGACTTATAGGGTTCGGGCGCTCGTAGGACAGCTCAGCTCTACGTATGCTAACCCCTCACACATACACGACAGACTCACCCAAAGCACGCAAGCTTGTTTGTGGAGCTGTCCGTCCCGAACCCTTACTAAGCAAGTTTAGGGGATGTGCATGGAACTCGATAACCAAGGGGGCTTAAGTACCTATGTAGTAGCAAGTAGGGTTTCTATAATCGCAGTTACCATTATTGACAGTATCCCCCCCATGCAGGCACTTTAGGACCTTTTGGTGCTTTTGGGATAACCGGAAACCTTGAAAGTTCGAACACCCATCATTGGGGCCCCCCAAAGAGGACATGAGCAATAATCAGAATAGGGACATCCCATAAAACAATCTTCCCTTGCAATGAAGCCCAAGAAGGTAGGGATATCCTCGTAAATTGCTTATGTTTATATCATTTTGGGAGCCCCTATACCCTCATGGCCTTAATTTCATGAAGGGTTCTGCCTCAAACTGTGCGCTATGTACTTGTTCCGGTTTAAGATATGCTCCCACCCGTTCATTCAGTGGCACAGTTCAACTGCATAGATTGTGCTTTTGTTTCCCAAGACGTCGTTGTAAAAAAGGTACGTACTGAACTGGGCTTTTTTGGGACCAAGCTTTTGAAGAACTGCATGAATGAGGCACCCAGGAGGCCCCCAGAAGCGATAGCCCTAGATTTTCTGAAGCCATGAATCTTGTAGGCCCTCTTAGGATCAGGAACCCTGCACCCCTAAAAAACCCTACAGCAAGAACCCTGAACCCTGAACCCTTCTAACCCTACCACAAGCCTTCCCCATACCCCGAAACCCTCTAAACCCTAAATGCCCCTTAAGTCTAAACCAACCTGAAACCCTAAACCCCCTAAACCCAAAGCCCCAAAAGAACCCCAAACCCCTAAACTATTATGTATGCTGTAACGTATGTACACATTTTTGAAGTTTAGCCCCCGTGCTCGAACCCTACCTAGAGCTTGAAACTTCAATCCCTAAGCTGAAAGTCCGAACTCCAGCAGGTCCCTACTGGGATCGGATGCAGCCTCGCGCTTCAGAACTGGAGGTCTGGGACAGCTGAGTTTTGGGTTTTTAGGGTTTTTTTAGGGTTTTCAGGGTTTAGGGCTTTTAGGGTTTAGGCTTTAGGATTTGGCGTGAACTCGGCAAGCCTGTGCAAAAAAGGGTTTAGGGCTTAGGATTTAGGGTTTATGGTGAAGGGTTTCCATAGGATTTAGGACATATGCTTTTGGATTTAGGGTTTAGGGTTTCTGGGGTGGAACATGAGCACAAGCCTTGCTGCCGCTCGGAGAGGTTACAGCTGAGGGTTGAGGTTCTGAAAGTAATGGCTGTTTGGGATTTGAGGTTTGGAAACTTCATTAACCCAAATAAACCCCTAAACCTCTAAACCCTAAGCCCTAAACCCTATCGAGCGTGGGGTTGGACTGAGCCTGCCAGGTTCCAGAATTTGGAATACTTAGGGTTTCTGGGATTTTCAGGTTTAGGGTTTGCGGGTTTAGGGTTTATGATTTAGGGATTTATAAGGTTTATGATTTCGGGATTAGGCTTTATGATTTTGGGTTTGGGGGGGTTTAGAACCTTTCGAAGAAGTCTATTCCGGCTTGATCGAACTACGTTCAGGCAAGCATGTTGTGTTTGGACCTGGAGCTTGTGGCAGGTGTCCCGAAGCCTCGCACAGAATTCAGAGTTGAGGTTCAAGTCGAACTATCTAGTATTGGTGAACTGTTGCAGATGGTATAGGGGTAAGCAAAGTCTTTGAGAGATCGCGATATGCAAGACCGAGTGCGAAACCAAGACAACCCAAGCCTTGAACAGACAAGGCACAAGGCCAGGCAGGTTCAGATAGATGTTGCATCGGCTGGCAGTTTGCAATCCCGGATGGATGTCAGAGAAGCGGAGCAAAACCTGCAACGCCAACAACCCTGGACACGACAGCCTCCACCTGCAAGCATGTTCGTTTGGAATGATTTCCCGGTAAGACACGGGCAGACCGTGTTATTCAGGATCAGCTCCAATCACTTGCATCCAAGTTGGCTTCAACTGGACACCTCAACCCTAAGCCCGCAACCCCTAAAGGCCCTAAGACCTAAACCCAAAGCCCTAAGTCTCCGAATCTCACCCAGCCCAGACCCGGAATCCCCAAAAGCCTGGATCGTAGGGGAACCCAGATCTCGAGAATACGTCAGCAGTTGAAAATGCAAGCCCTAATTAGAGACGCCAAGGAAAGAAGCCCGAAGTCTTAGTCCTAATTACCTCAAAACTGCGAGTTTGACAATTTGAGTCGTCATCTTGGTCACCATCGCTCCTTCTCCTCCTCTGAAGGTCTGAAGAGAGCGCGGCAGCTTATCTTCACACCGAACATGGTCTGCCGAAGGCAACCTTCACCGATGCAGACCTCTCAGCTCCTGGACAGATGTTAAAGACATAGACTTTGGGACGTTTATCGTTCAGGGTTGTCTCGGAATTGGGTCCTTTCGCCTTGGAAAAACCTCCCATCCGATCATCTCGGACAATCCTCGTTTGGTGGGGTGGAATTGGACCGAGTTGTTTTGTTCTTGCAGTCCCTAAACCCTTAAACCCTAAACCGAATCCTTACAGGAACCCGAACCCGTGAGAGTTGCCTCATCAGGTCTTAGACGGTGGAGCAGCGCAGGATTCTGAAAGCAGCAGCCGTGCCTCAGCTGCCCTAGGCTTTATAGGGTCTACGGCTTAGGCTGTATACTCTGTGGTGTTGGGGTTTAGGGCTAAAAGGGCTTTAGGGAGAGAGGGTTGAGGAGTGTTCGCTGCGTGGCCAGGATCGAGTCGTCAGCCTAGTCCACTACCTGCGCAGCTTGGCGCAGACGTCTCCAAAGAGGAGGAAGCTACTTGGCAGGTGGTTCCCTTGCCCCAAGCTTCCTGCAAGACGTTGCGCAGATGCGCTTCCAACAGCTCCAAAAACCGCCGAAAACAGAAAGATTGGCCACATAGCATCTTCAGGAAAGAGCACGTCGTAGTACGTATTATTGGTCCCGATATGTTCACAGCAACCGTTTGTGGTAGCACTGTAGGAAGACGATTTGCTTCGGTCTCAGATCAATCACAGTGGGAGGTTCACGGCACAATCATGATTTCGGGCTAGATGCAGATGTAACTTGCCGGAACTAGAAATACCCTATAGGCTTATAAGCCTACGAACTCCGAAACTCTATTAATATACACCTTATTAAGCGCTAACCTTGATCTGCCACAGCCAAGGCTGAAGGGGGCTCACAGCCCTCTGGCCTCTCTCGCCTGGTAAAGCTCGCCAGGCGAGCGGTTCGGGACGAAGTGTCCGACTCTTGTCTGGGTCGATTGTGCACAGGGTTTAGGGTTCAGGGCTTAGGATGTAGTTAGTAAGTCGAAACCCTATTCAATCCAGCATTTACTGGAACCATATAGTATAAATAGGGATGGATATATATATATATGTATATGTAACTCTCTTAGAGGTTGTCTGTTTTTTGTATGAAGTACGAAGCCTGGATCTAGAGTCACTAATCACGTGGTTGAAAGGGCTTTCTTTGGAGATCTTCCAGATACCCTTTGGGGTAGCTGCACTCACATAGATTCCGAGTTCACGGCTCATGAGATTTGGAGCGGGATATATATATATATACATATATATATATGTATATATGTATATATATATATATAGGGTTTAGAGTGTAGGGTTTAGGGTTGCCGAAGTATATGCCCTAATTCCTAAACTCTGTAAACTCAATCCCTAAACCACTGAACCCAATGCCCCGGAATGACTTGAAACGGTGGGGAAGGCATGCTTGGCTTTCGCAAAAGAGCCTGAATCCCGAGCCACCATGCTCCCATTCGAATCCGGCGGTTGCAGCGGCTTAAGTTCGGTTGATGCTTTTGGCTTCAGACGGCATGTTGCGGGATTTAGTACTATAGCCTTTATAAACCCTAAACCCTAAGCGCACAAATCGAGAAGTGTATCAAAAACCCTACAGGCTAATGTCAGCACATGGAAATCAGCCAAGATGGCAGAGCGGGATGACTGCTTCATGGACAGGCCCTCTGGTTCACATCTTTTCTATCGTCCCCAGAATTTGTGACAATGGAGACACTGAAACCTAAGTTGGCCCTACGCCGTAGAAGCTACACCCTGGCTTTATGAAACCCAAAAGCTAAACCCTGAACCCAGGAATGGGTTCCGGATGAGGAGGAGAAGGCGATCATCGCTAGGGCTGTAAAGCGCTTGCAGGAGCGGCTGGCAGGTGCAGTCGACCCTTGCCATGACCGCCAGTCGTAGCAGCTATGGAGTTCAAATCTGGTTAGCAGGTTACATTATACAGGCAAGACTTTCTAATTAATTTAGGTGCGGGTTCCTCCTTCTGATTTCAATACGACTGGATACGATCGGGTGATACGATCGGTATATCGGGTCATCCTTCAGATATAGGAACCGATACGGTTTGCATACACTTCGGATGCGGGTGATAATGCGGGTTTGGATATGGGTTTGGACACGATCCAGCCTTTCTTGTGGTCCTCCCTGAGCAAAATACGGGTTCCAGCGCACGATCCCCTGCCCGAGGGGTCCGGAAGCGTCTTTCTGTTGTCCTCTCCCCAAGGAAAATACCGGTTCCCATGCGGGCTTGGATACGATTTCCCAGCCCGAAAGGTCCGGAAGCCTCTTTTGTGAACTCGTATCGCATTGGATGCCGGATCGAAATTCCAATCCCTAAAATGCCTCCGCCAAGGAGCCAGAACGGGCAAAGCCACCCGGCATGCTTGTTTGGGTGGAGAAGCAAGGGTCTGCTTGAACACACACAAAGCCTTGTAGTAGCAGAAGTAGTAGTAGCAGANNCGACGACTACTACTACTACTAGCAGCAGTGGCAGTGGCAGGAGTAGTAGTAGCAGTAGTAGTAGTAGTAGTAGTAGGAGTAGGAGTAGGAGTAGGAGTAGGAGTAGGAGTAGTAGGAGTAGTAGGAGTAGTAACAGTAGTAGTAGTAGTAGTAGTAGTAGTGGTGGTACTAGTAGTAGTAATAGTTGTTGTTGTAGTAGTAGTGGTAGTAGTGGTAGTGGTAGTAAGTAGTAGTAGTAGTAGTATTCGTCGTCGTCGTCGTCGGCGTCGTTGTGATAGTAGTAGTAGTAGTCGTCGTCGTCGGCGTCGTTGTGATAGTAGTCGTAGTCGTCGTCGTCGTCGTCGTCGTCGGCGTAGTAGTAGTAGTAGTAGTAGTAGTAGTAGCAGCAGCAGAAGTAGCAGCAGTAGCAGTAGTAGAGCAGTTGGTGTACCTGGTAGTTAACGCTCAGTAGTCAGCAATCAGCCGGTGATGCTCTCCCCCTCTCCCTCCCTCTCCCTCCCTCTCCCTCCCTCCCCTCCCTCCCTCCCTCCCTACCTGCCTACATAAAACACACATGCAGACAGGCATGCGTGGACTCTTCAATACACACTTGTGTTGTTTTGGCCTGGCAGATCTGAGGCTGAGTCGGGTGCAGGTCGAGCTGAACCGGCGCCAGGCTGCGAAGCCCCCAAGAGCTTCGCTCATGGAAAACCGCGGCTGGTCTTGTCGTAGATTCTTAGAGGTTCTAGGGTCGCTATTGAATCCCATGTAAGTAGTCGAGGTAGCTAATAACACAGCAACTTCAAGTTTTGCTCTGCTGGCTTGGGGTTGCCTACGACTTGCGTGCATGTATTACAAGTGCGTTCAGGGCACAAAGGCCCTATACTGCTCAGTGGGTTCAAAGAATCGGTGGTTCGAAACCTCCAGTTCCGGATCTTAGTGGATTCCGAAATCTAGGGCTTTTCAGGTTGAGGTGTTGTCTTCGTGATTTGGTAGTTTGGTGTTCAGGGCTTCAGATCTCGAAGCCGCAGGCCTACCCGCCTAGCTTTGCGACGGCACCCTGGACTATTCGATAGGGCACTGTAGGTGCAGGTTCAAGGAAGATGTGAAGTAGACCCAGGCATCCACAGACTACATCCAAAGGCCTCACAGGGGCGTGTGACCTTTGCTTCTTCTTGCTCTACTTGCTAGCCTCGGTGTGCTGAAATCTGACGGCTCGCGTTCAGCAGGTGGGGGAGTACGGTCTGTTGAACTGTTGTGTGTTGTTGTCAACTTCCGACCTTGACAAGATCTTGCTGCATCGCTGTTCGTGGAAACACAAGCGCCCTCCCGCCGCAGAACCCGACAGCATCAAAGTCCAAAAGTCCAAGCCCCAAATCTGGGTTCTTGTTCAGGAAATTTATTTAGGTTACCGTAAGATCCACAAGTAGGGAAGCCTCCAATTACTATGAACCCCATAAGTTGTAGCTTCAGTTAGGTGGATTATTGAGTCCCTGAACAAGAGCTCCGAAATTCTACAAAGTTTTCTTTCTCTGAGCACCAAGGTAACCGAGCGGAGTATCAGCTGTCACAACCGGAGGGATCGCAGCCGAGCAGTCCCATCACAGGTCGCCGCAAAGGCGGAGCCTAAGCTTTTCCCCCCCTTGGGGTTTACTGCAGGGCTTTGGGGTCTTGCAAGTTTAGGGCTTAAAGGGTGTTTAGAACTGTGGTGTAGGAATTCAGGGGTTCAGGGCTTTGGGCTTGCAAAGATAGACCCAGCATCCCTACGCCCTCAACCCCTAATTTCGTAAACCCCATGCTACTGTGGTTTGGGAAAGTGTCCCCCCGCATAGGTACTTAGGACCTTTCTGGGCAACCAAGAGCAGAGGTGTGCTGGACGCCCAGGCGAACCTTCTAGAACCCCAGGCTTCCAGGTGTACTTAGGGCCTACAGAATACCCCAAAATCCTAAACCCTAAACCCCACACCCTAAACCCTAAACCCTAAAACCCTAAACCCTACCCTAAACCCTAAATACAACTCCCTAAATCCTGAACCCCACGTAATCGGGCTTAATTGAGCTGTTGGACTCAGGGCTTAGAGCCTGGGGGCCTTGGATTTGGGTTGAGGTGTCAAGGGCTTAGGGCTGATAGGGTTTAGGGCTTGGGCTTATAGGGTTTAGAACTTAGGGTTTTAGGCTTAGGGTTTACGGTTTAGGGTATGGGATGTAGGGTTAGGGTGTTTTAGTTTAGGGTTTAGGAGTGTAGGATTTGGGCTTGTGGTCAAGAGGATGGAGGGGTGGAAGGTCTGGCTAGACTTGAGCCCAGTGTAACTTCAGCAAGGACTCGGGTCTCAGGTACTTACATGGCGCTTAGCGTCGCATGTCCTTGGCGCGTCCTCGCCCTGCGACACAAAGACCAACACGAAGCGTTGCAAACAAAGGATCTATAGGGTTTAGGGTTCTTATGCATACTTGTTTCTTTCATGTTTCTGCAAGCGATGCATTTCAGCCTCCATGAATGCTGAAGTCTGAATGCTACGACGCATCTCTTGCAGGTCCGACTCCCTTGAGAAAGCGTGTTCAACGGATGTCTGGAGAACAGTGTCAAGTCATCCCTATACAGCGCTTGCGCCACTGCCATACCCCAAGCCTCAGCAAAGACCCCTGCCCTAAACTGCAGAGCCCGATCCAGACACTCGGGCAGATGCCTTACGCGAAGAAAAAACCAGTCTCATCAGTGGACCAGCTGGCTCGTCCTAGCCAGGTAGGAGGAAAGCTCCCTCAGGAAGCCCAGGGCTCCTCCTTAGTGCGATTGTTATGACTTTGAGCACCATACTCCCGACCGTTATGATGGGGGTTCAGGGCTTCGGGTTTAGATGATGACGACGGCCATAGTGATGATGGTGGTGATGATGACGATATTGATGGGGATCATCTTGTTCATGATGGCTGTGAATGGCTCTGGGTCACTACCTGCATCCTGTAACATTACAGTTACATCGGTTACCGAATGCACTCATTTTCAGCAGACGTATTGTCCCTATCGCTGTCGACGGTTAACCATTGTTAAAGCTACGATTATGAGTATCAGGGCCATTGTGCCCGACTCTTCTTCCCATAGCCGTACTTCTGACCAAACTCCACGGCTTGCAGCCACCTTGGAGGCATTCTTCGGACGACCTCCTTCACGACACCCCCTCAGATTACTGTGTCGGAGGCGGCCGCAAAGTAATTGCTCGGTCAGATCGGGCGCACTTGTAGGTTTGGGAGTACAGCTTGTTGACTAGAGTCACTAGAGTTTGGGCGGTTGTCCCTGCTCTTTGCATCGGGGCGACTGTGACGGAGACCGGCAGGGCTGAATATTTCGATCCAACGTCCTTATAAGTCCTTGCTGCTAGCAGTGCGCTGATGTCTAGCCATACTGCTCAGTTTGGTTGCCCATGGCTTGTTGTATTGAAATTGCTGGAATTTCAACAGGAGCCTTCGCAGCAATAGTTTGTCGTTGACTGTTCAAATTTTGTATGAACAGTCTTGGAGTCAGCTTTTTTCACTTTGCACTGCCTAACCCCTTACAGTGCACGCATCCAGCCTTTTGGGACATCTGGGGGAGGGGTACTATATAGAAGCCTGAGTGATCCTGAAGGATGTCTTATCATGTGTTTTGTTTGCTATAAGCTACCTCAAAAGCCCTTAAAAAAACGCCCTACAGGAGGATGCAGAGACTGAGCCGAAAAGTGCGCCGAGTGCCACGTGTCTTCTGTGTCGAGTTGAACTATATTTGTACCCCCGAGAGAGGCTCTGAGCCCCAAATCTTAAGCCCTAAATGAACTGTCAACTGAGTGTGAGTGCTGAAATAAACTGTAAACTTGAGCCCTAAGCTTGACGCCTACGCCTTAAGCCCCAAGCCATCTTCTAAGCCAAAGAACCACACACACACACACACAGAGTGGGTTCTTTTAGGGCTTCCCGTGCCAGGCCGTCGATCTTCCAATCACCTCCACGACGGCCGTGAGCGCCTTCGCAGGCTACACCTTCCCGCGTGAGCCTGCTTCTCACCTGCAAAGCGCGTTTAGGGTTTTCTAGAGGGAGTTTATTTAGGGGCCGTTTTAGGGTCCTTGAAGCCCTATAAACCCTAGGAGTGTACGGTTTAGGGTTGCCCATAGGCCCCTAAGTAGTTGCTTGTTATGGGTTTATGTTTAGAATCCTAATGAGGTAATCTCCAAAAAGGAACTACTTAGGGGCCTATGGGTATAGGGGAGTTGAGGGGCCCGTTTTAGGGTCCTAGAAGCCCTTTAAACCCTAGGAGTGCACAGTTTTGGGTTATATGGGGTTGAAAAGCTTGAAATAAGGCTTCGGAGTTCGCAGCTGCTTCGCGGGTTTTAGCCTCCGGAAGCCCCCACTTGCCGACAGTTCCATGCAGGAGATGGAAAATAATGTAGAGGCCTTAATAATTAGAATACGGTTTTGGGGCCCATTATACTATAATTAGAATAAGGAACCCCCCAAACCCTATTCTAATTATTAAGGCCTCTACATTAGCCCAACATCGAAAGCCCTCGACCCTGGCTTACATAAGTTCAAAGCCCTAAAATTTGAGGCTGTTCTGTTTGCTTGGGGGGGGGGATGGGTTTACTCCGCATAGACATACATGATCTCACGCCCTGAATATACATCTACATTATTCTATCACTTGTGGGTTGACTTTGTCATCCACCTACTTGTGTGCCTGATTTATTTGTTTGTTCATCTGTCTATTGCCGCCGTCCTTACAACACTTCTTGAGGAGGGCGGCGGGCCGTCCCCTGTGACAACGCCTCGGAACTCGACCTCCCCGCAGGCCACGCCAAGGCGCGGTAGTGGCGGGCTCTTACGGTTTGGGGTTGTATTATAGAGCTTTACAGGGGTAGAGGTTTAGGGTGTGTATGGTTCCCGAATTTGGGCCAGTTTGGGTCTAGTAGTTAGGATTCTGCTTACTAAGTGTTGCTGTGTTTGCCGAAACTTTTCGGTTGGTTTCGAGGTCAGGAGCTTCATGGACAAAACGCCCTGGGGGTTGAGCGTTTCAGACTCCGAAAATCATGTTGTCTACCGCTGCCACTGTCTTGTCTTGCGCTTTTGCGGCCTGGGAGGTATGGAGCCACAACTTGTGAGCGAATACGATGCACGTACCATACGACCAGACCTCGGCGCCCCGAAGCCAAAAGCCCAGTTATTGAACAAGCATTTAACCCTGAGGTAAAACAAGCCTTCAACTTTGCAATCCAAAACCCTGAACTTGAATGATTCCAAAACCCCAACACCCCACTTGCTTTGTCCGAGTGTGAACGCCAAAAAGCCCCAAAGCCTTACCATCCTAAGCCCCTAAGCGCTTACAACTTGGTACACCAGAACTCAACGGGCCTGAACCTTCACAACCACCCCTGGCCTGCATTGTCCGAGTTTCGAGAGTCCAATTCAATGCCTTTGTAGGAGCTGCAGAGGGTGTTCAGTTAAACCCGAAACCCTTAGCCCTAAACCCTAAACCCTTAAAACTAGACGCCAAGCCTAAACAATCCTAAACTCCAAACCCTAAACCCTTAAAGCGAAACCCATGAGCCTAAAAAATCCTAGACCCTAAAGCCTTGCTCTGAACCTAAACCCGCCTACACTCCAAAGCCTACAGTAACTCTAAACCCTAATCCCTATATTGGTCCTAAACCCACTTCTGGTCTCCATTGTAGTTCCTTTTTTGGGGTTTAGGGTTCAGGGATCCTCAATATACAAAAGTTGGTTAAACCCAAAACATGGACGACAATGGAGACGCTCGGTAAGTCCTTTTCAAAAGCCCCAATTCCCTGAAACCTAAACCCTGAACCCTAAACCCTAAACCTCTGAACCCCTGAACCCTAAACCCTAAACCCCTGAACCCTAAACCCCTGAACCCCCTAAACCCCGAAACCCCGAAATCCCCG
>CAJNJA010011197.1:1025-35335 GCA_905231915.1 Symbiodinium necroappetens | reverse complement strand
AGTAGCAGTAGCAGTAGTTAGTAGTAGTAGCAGTAGCAGTAGCAGTAGCAGTAGCAGTAGTAGTAGTAGTAGTAGTAGTAGTAGTAGTAGTAGTAGTAGTATCAATAGTAGTAGTGGTAGCAGTAGCAGTAGCAGTAGCAGTAGTAGTAGTAGTAGTAGTAGTAGTAGTAGTAGTAGTAGTAATAGTAGCAGCAATAGTAGTAGTAGTAATAGTAGCAG
This sequence comes from Symbiodinium necroappetens, assembly GCA_905231915.1. NCBI lineage: Eukaryota > Dinophyceae > Suessiales > Symbiodiniaceae > Symbiodinium > Symbiodinium necroappetens. Next base: position 35,116 of record CAJNJA010011197.1, on the reverse strand, counting down.
CAATAGTAGTAGTAGTAGTAGTAGTAGTAGTAATAGTAGCAGCAGTAGTAGTAGTAGTAGTACTACTACTACCACCACAATAACTACTGTAGTACTACAACAACTACAACAACTCTCCATCCCTGTGTGAACACGCGCAGGGACGAGTGACGGCAAAGTACGTTTTACGTGGCCTGCGTGGGACGAACGACATGTCAGGCTCCGGCAACATGCGTTTTTACTCGATTTTTACCGAGGCTTTAGGCATGTTGATTTTCCTGGAAACGAGGGAAAGTCCCATATGCCGATCATATGCCTTTTAAGTGGCCTGTGTGGGACAACAGCCCACTTTGTGTACGCAGAGTTGGCGAATTTGCTTTGCGTAGACTTTGCATCGGTTTTCCGCGGGATCCCTTGCCGCAACACACAATTTGCGTTTTTGTGGACGCAGAATTTGGAAACCTGCGTTTGTTTCGTGTGGCCTGCGTGGGACCAAAAGAACTTCCTACAACACAAACATGAACAGGTGCATGACGGTCATGGGAGGAGTAGACCCATGGATGCTTTGTTCTGAGAACGGAGTAGACCATAGACGTCATTACTTTTTGGGCATGGATGCTCTGTTCTCAGAACAGAGTAGACCATGGAGGTCGTTAGGGTGTGGGCATGGATGCTCTCTTGTCAAACGCACCAGACCACGGATGCCATTATGTTTTGGGCATGGATGCTCTGTTCTCAGAACGGAGTATAGACCATGGACATCAATAGGTTTTGGGCGTGGATGCTGTGTTCTCAAACGCACCAGACCACGGATGCCATTAGGTTTTGGGCATGGATGCTCTGTTGTGATGCACTAGACCATGGACGTCACTAGGTTTTGGGCATGGATGCTCTGCTGTCAAAACGGATCAGACCATGGGCGTCATTAGGTTTGGGCATTGGGTGTAGAGGAATCACCGCAAATACCGATGGCTTCGGTACTGCAAGCAAAGGAATTGCCGTAAATACCGAGGGTTTCGGCACTTGCAGAATTCACGAATTTGCAGGCGCGGGAACGCCGACGCCACCGGAATATTCGGCATAAAGTAAGGCACACACCGTAAATACTGATGGAATCGGCATGTCGGTTTTGCGCGTTTACATGGCGATGGAGCCAACAACAACTACTACTACTGTATCAGCAGTAGTAGTAGTAGTAGTAGTAGTAGTAGTAGTCGTGGTGGTAGTAGTAGTAGTAGTAGTAGTAGTAGTAATAATAATAATAGTGGCAGCAGCATCAGCAGAAGAAATGCAATGTGCTTAGGGTGTAGGCTCAGCCTACACAACACACCCAATCCTGAACGCACTCTATACCCTCAATCCCAAACCCAAAACACAAAATTTCAACGCCCTTATGCAGGGCTTTTTCTGAAACTTCCCAAGCCCTTGACTATGAAACCCCTGAATATCCACTCAAGACGCCTCACGGCGCTCATCCAGCCAGGCACGCATGGCCTGGCTTTGGCAGAGCATTGGGGGATTTCTTACACTGCGTTTTAGTGTTTTCCAAGGTCTCAACAAATCACCGGGATTGGCAAACTAAGCTCTTGCATGGACTCTTGCGGGTTGGCCCTTCTCAGGTTAAGGCCTTAAGCTCAAGGCTAAGTTTAGGACCTGGGATTTTCGGTTCCCATTTAGGATGTAGGGCTTGGATTGAAGGCGTGAGGTCCAAGGTCTGGGATTGGGGGCTTCGGGTCCGAGCCTCGGTGCGGAGTCTAGACATGGCCATGGGGGGTTTAAGGCTTTCAGCTTCAGGGCGCGTGTGGGTTTCTAAGGGTTTCGGGTTTACATGAGGGCTGTTCGATACTGTGAGTCTGGATGGAGAGCAAGCCACCAGTCTCGGAGAGGACAACCCAAGCTGGTAAAACACCCCGTACACCCTGAGATCAGACACTCCGGCAGCCCTACCACGAAAAAACAAATGATAGTCTGAAGACACCAGACTATATTTGACCGAAAAGTGTATGATCAAAGAACCCCCACACAACCTACCAACAACATCCCCAAAACACCCCCCCGAAATCAGCCCGTATCTTCGATAGCACTTCTTGACCTCGTGGCTCTCTGGGGGCAGCCGCCTCGAGGAGCAGGGATGCGGAATGGCTTCAAATGTCACTCAGGTGTAAGGTTACAGGTTGAGGGGTTTAGGGTTTGGGGTATCATGCTTGCCGGGTCAATTCGGTTTTTCTAGTTTGCTCACAATATAAGCCGGCAAGGTTGAAGCCCGACTAAACACGCTGAGTTGTTAGATAGCCCTTCTCCTCTCTTGAGAACCTTACATACAGCAGAGCGTGTAGGATCAACGCCCCGTCCCAAAAATGGGCCCGTAATCCTCATTAAACAGCCCCCCAATCAACCTACAGCCATGAACAGCCTGGACCGACGCCACCTGAAGCCACCTCAACCCTAGACCCTAAACTCAAATGGCCAACAGATCAAAACCCTTTCCCCCCTAAGCCCTAAGCGCTAAACCCTGAACCCTAAAATTCCGCCTCTCCTCGGTTAGGCCAAGCGACTGGTTCTGGCAGGAGCTCAGCAAAGGCGACTCCCGCAAGAAGGCCTTGCGCAATTAAGGGGTTAAGGGTTGAGGGGTTTAGGGTTTAGGGGTTTAGGGTTTAGGGCTTTAGGGTTCAGGGTTTAGAGTTCAGCGGAGTTCGTCGGGAGTGTAGCTTATCGGACTTAGATCAGGCTTCTCTTTGGGGGCTTTTAGGGGTTAGGTAGGGTTTAGCTATGAATCTTTTGTTCTCGGGAAGGGTTCTAGGAATGAGCAGCTCAGGGTTTGGGGCTGTAAGTTTGGGAGTTTGCGGCTGCACTGCTCAGGAACTTGGGCATAAAGGGTTTGGGTTTAGGGTTTAGGGTTTAGGGTTTAGGATTTAGGGAGTTTAGGAATGGGGTCTGTGATTGAGACTGCTACATCCAACTGGGATCCCATCCTGGGGATATGGCGTGTGGCATGCTGTTGTGCTCCGCAACCTAAAGGATGTAGTGTGATGTGGCATTCAGGCCAGCAGAACCCCCAGCTTCATCTGGGGGAGTTTCAAAACACTTACTACTGGATCCGTATGCTCATGAACTTACTGGTCCTTCCGATCCTATCAGCAGTCCTTTCACTGTTCACATATCGGGCTCAGGGTCGTGGTGGAGTATTATTGTCTTGCCCTGCCTATCCTGTTTGACAATGACATGTCGATGTCTTAAGTGACTTGAGAAGCAGCATCAGCAGTGCCGACACAACCCCGAAAGGCCGCAGCAAGAACAGCAACGATCAGCAACACTCCAAACTCTAAACCTCCAAGAGATTCCAAGACCCAACCCCCAAGATTCCTGATATTTTCTATTTCCCAACCCTAACATTAACATACCCCCTTAACTACCCTTGAGGGAACCCAGAAGGCTCCAAAGCTGACCCCCCTAAACCCCTCAAACACCCAAACCCCTAAAAACCCCTAAACCCTAAACCCCTAAACCCTAAACCCCTCAAAACCCCCAAAAACCCTAAACCCCCTAAACCCCTAAACCCCCTAAACCCCCTAAAACCTCTAAACCCCCTAAAACCCCCTAAATCCCCAAAACCCCTAAACCCCCTAAACCCCCCAAAACACCTAAACCCCCTAAAACCCTAAACCCCCCTAAACCCCAAAACCCCCTCAAACCCCAAAACCCCAGAGCCGAAGAGTCCAAGGCCGAGTCGCCTCAGAGCCGGCTCGCGACGTCACACCGCCGGTGAAGGCGACCCAAGCCACCTGGTTCTTGGGGCTTTTTGGGGAGTTTTTCTGGGTTGGGGTATTTAGGGTTTAGGGCTTTTGGGGGAGCTTTTAGGGGTTTGGGGTATTTGGGGAGTTTAGAGTTTCGGGTTTTCGGGGGCAGGATTTAGGATTTGGGGGAATCGTCGGCATAGGTTTGAGGAGGGAAACGCTGTACGTGGCAGTGCCGATTGTGTGCCCCCTCACATGTTACCGCATTGCCCACGTCTTGCACCTTCTGGTCCTTCGAAATTGGGGGCCCCGTTCTGAGAACCACGTATCATATCAAGGGCCTAGGACTGTACGATTGCAGTGTGTGCAATGTGGGGAAGCAGGTGAGGAGTGGTTGGGAAAACTATCTCCCTGAAAGCACGTGGAATAAAACCCCAGGAGTAGAAAGCCCCGGCCTAGGATGCGGCTAATCACCTCCCCTGGTCCTTCGCATCACTCCCTCAAGTAGTCTGTGCTCCTTTCATTCATGACACGTAGTTATTCGTTGGCAGATTGTACTTAGCCTCGTTCTCGGCCTCGGCTATCCTGAAATTCGCTATGGAGTTCCCGGGATGCTGCTGCATCTTTCATGGCGCTCGGAGCCTAATTAACTCTCAACTATGAACCTCCATAAACAGATACACTATCAGAGAACATCTCTGGGCCTGCAAGAAAACATCCAAACCGATTTATGACTCTCTGCCATAAGCCCAATAGCAGTAAGACTAAACTCTGCACGCCACACCCACTGGCAAAGGGGTTGATAAGCAAGTGTCGGCTTGAAGGTGGCTAACAGAAGGACTTTGAGGGAATCGGCCGAAACGCACATCCGGCTCTGCTTGCTTCAAGCAGACTCCCTCGTTTGCTTTTTGCAGCATGCATGCAGGAAGCCAGTTGCAGAATCCGGAGCTGGTCCAAAATAGCTTCTCCACTCAGCAACTTGCTATGGAAATAAGAAGTTCTCCTGATAAGGGCACGGACAGGACCGTTGCTCGCAACATACCCCAATGGCCAGGGAAGGCTCCAGAGCAGCAAAAACCGGCATCCCGTCAAACCCCTGCCGTCAAGTGCTACCGTAGCTGGTACATTTCTCAACAAGGCTTTGTACGGTACGTGCATAAAGAATCCAGGCACATGCATCAACAAGGGCTTAAGGTTTTAGGATAACTGCAGCCCTGATGCCTGCAGCACTCGAAGCCCATCAGGTGGGGCTTGTGTATATTCGTAATGAACAATCCTGTGTCACATCGAAAAGCCACAACATTCCGATCGAACCTTCTGTAGCCCTCACATTGTCCTTACATAATTCTTGTATCATACACCTTTCCCCAAAAAACACCATTTCCCCGAAAAGAAACACAATCTAACCCCATAATCATCAGGAAACTAGGCTTCCAGCCAGACCAAGCGCATAGATATCCACGGCAGGGCCATAGCGACGAGATGCCGCGGGCGTCACCTGATCCATGGGGGCGTACACATCGGGGTTGATGGCCTCCTTTTATAATAAAGTCGCAACACTAATATCGGACCGTGTTAATGAGAAGAGGGGTGTGGGAGTACATGAGCGCTTGTTCTGAGCCCGATCCAGGATGGCTTCGAAACGCCGAACTCTGGCTTGTTGATTTCCAGACTGCCGCACGAAGAGCATCACTGCGCGATTAAACATAGCTGAGTCCTAGTTCTCGCATTTCGCGTGTGACATGTAGTGGACTTGTTTTGAACTTCGCGCTGATAACTGCCTTCTTTCGAGTGTCCCCATATCACTTAAGTGTGACTGTCGCGTCCTTCTGGTGCTCATTTTGGTATTCTTGATTGTCCGCTCTGTTGAATGTCTTCTTAGATTTAATTTTGTGTGTCCTGGATGCTGCGTCTCCCGTGGTGCTTCCCATGTCGGTCGCACAGCCCCAAGCTCGTCACTCTAACCCGAAAAGTCAAAAAAATGCAATGCCAAAGCCCAGCCATCTTAGCCATAAGCCCTCAACTGCACCACCAGCACCCTCAACATCCGCAACATACCCTGCACCAACAGTTTAGCTTCGACACTTTCACATTATTAAAACTTCCCGTTGGCTTAATGAGCCTCTAAAGGAAGCGGCTTTCCCAGCTGGGGTAATGGTATATCGCAGTACAAGTTTTGAGTTTTTTTTAAATGGCTTTAAGACTATTCTTCCCACTGCTTAACTATTCTTCCCACTGATTCTTCAGACTCCGGTTGTAAGTTGGCAAGTCTTCAGAGCAAGCCAGGGGTCAAGCTTCGAGGTCTCAAGGCCTCATCCCCAACGTCCTGGCTTGGAACACCCGGCCGCGAAGCCCCAAAGCCCCAAAGCCCAGAACCACGAATCCAAGCGCTTTAGGGTTTTAGGGCTTAGAGACCCATACCGAACCCCCAAAGCCCAATATCAACTCGAAACCCCCCGAACCTTACAGGGAAGATAAGACCGTAAGAGGTATGTTCATTATCAGTGTTTTTTTTGTTTTTTTTATGTGGGCTCTTAGCACTCATCCGGGCCTACACGTTAGTAGTTAGGTGGAACTCACCCAACCCTAAACCCTGAACCTTAACCCCCAAAACCCTAATCCCGGAGTTCAGGGGGGGAGCCTCTGGAGCAACGAAGAACATGGAGCCTGGGGCCATGAGGGCGTGGGGGTTTTAGGGTGTGGGGCTTTAGGGTTTTAGGGTTTAGGGCTAGGGGGAGGAGGGTTTAGGGGGGTTGGGTTGGGTTTTGTGAGAGGTGTGAGAGCTTTTTGTGTCGACGGGCTTCTAGAAATGACATCTGTGGGGTAGGAGAAGGCTCTTTAGGATTCGGGGGTGTCGGGTTTCGGCTCCGGGGTTTAAGGCTTGTGGTTGATGGTGTTTTGCAGGGGGATTTGGTCGGTTTTGGAGCTCTGGGCAAGATTTGGGGTTTTCAGGTTTGAGGTTGAGGGTGCAGGGTTTTGGAGCTTCAGGACGAGAAGGTGGTAAGGGGCAGGTCTGTTGGTTGAAGCTTCATGATTTCGAACCAGGATCGAACTTCGCCCAATGAGGTGCGCGGTGCATGGGTTGCGGAGTGCACCGTGGTGCCACGCAGAAAAACACGTCTACTCTCCTTCTGAATCCTATGACCTTACAGCACAGGCTGGTGCAAAGACATTGAAGCCCCTCCTCCACTCCTCCATCACCTTAGTTACACCACGTACACCCAAGACCCTTGACCCCAAACCCTATGTTCCCGGACCATACAGCCCAGCCTGTAGTAACCACACCCCTCGGCTCGCTTGGCTCCATGTTCAGGATTCAGTGCCACGAGCATCATCTGGGTAGTTTTCTAAAGAAGGGTCCCTTCTGGGGTCCTTTTTGTAAGGGTGCCGTACTATATTGGGAACCTAAACCGGGACCCTATTTTAGAGAACTACCCATCTCTCTTTGACTCCAAATCTGGGCTTGTGGGCGTAAAGGACTTCGGATGTACAAGGCTGTTTGGAGCTCGTAGGTCCTTCCAGGTGATTTAGGTGGAAGGTTCGGTTTGTCAAAACCCTATACCCTAAACCCCTAAACCCCTAAACCCTAAACCCCAAAACTTACCCTAAACCCTAAACCGCAAAATGCCAGACCTATTTCCGAGGGCTGCGCCCACGAAGCTCCGCGCACCGGTGCCCGAGCTGGCCTCTGCCTTTTGCAAAGCTTCAGCAGGGTTTAGGGTTTAGGGTTTTAGGGTTTTAGGGTTTTAGGGTTTTAGGGTTTTAGGGTTTAGGGTTTAAGGTTTTAGGGTTTAGGGTTTTAGGGCTCAAGGATTCTATACATATGGGCCTTAATTAAGGCTTTAGGGTTCAATTTTCCGACACTGCTCCTACAAGGGTACTTTTGGCTTTGGTGCTCAAAGGTTCAGGGTTTATGGTGCCTGTACAAGGATACTATAGTTCTAGAAGGGCATTGAAGGGCTTGGAGGTTTTGTAGGCTTCATGTATTGGCTCCTTTGAGGGTGCTCTGGGGTATAGGTCTCTTTTACTCGTATAGGGCTTGCGTAAGGCACAAGTCTCTTGGCATGGTTCCTCATTTGGCTGCCTCAAAAGGCCTGTGTTAAGGGCCTCTAGGGCGGCTGGCTTTTGAATCCTGAAGCTACATGCGGCCGAGCGGAAGAATAGGGTTTGGGAAGCTCCTTATTATAATTACAGTATCATATACCCCCAAAAACCCTATTCCAAATGGCTATCTTCAACCCAGGGTTTCGGGAGAAGGAGCCAAACTCTCTTTCTTCCGGCCTTCGCGAGGCCGAAATCCGTCAGCTTGGCATGCCTTGCCGCTTCTGAGGTTCAGGGTTTTGAGGTTTAGGGTTTAGGGTTTTAGGTTTAGGGTTTAAGGTTCAGGGTTTGGGTTTAAGGTTTAGGGTTTAAGGTTTAGGGCCTTAGGGTTTAGGTGGTGCAGGGCTTAAGCTGTTGGGTTTAGGTTCGGGGCCCTGCGTGGGCACAAGCCTCCTAGAACCGGGTTTTGGAGGAGTTTGGTGGTTCGGGGTTTTGGTTTTAGACTCGAGGTTTAGGGGCTTCGTGGGTTTGAAAGAAAGGCACGCCTAGGCTTCAGCTCAGGGGCCTTGAAAGCCTTGCTCGACGCTACAGAACCTATCTACATGCTGGGCCTCATATTGTCACTTACATACCTGCAAGACTCTGAGGTATCCGAAGCAACCCGTCTACTAGCAGATAGGGACGGTGAAGGAACTGCATGAGAAGTCATTGGGGGATCCGCCCCTCTGAGACTGCAAGTTCCTAGCGGCCAGAACAGAGAAACAGCAGGTTAGAGTCCTCTGCTGTCAGGGGGCTTGCTCCGTATAGATCCTGAACGCCCTAGTAGCCTAAACCACAACCCGAAACTCTAAAGACCTGCTTCGGAACTCGGGGCCCTATACCGCCTCTCCAAGGGTCAGGAGACCTTTGATATTGCCATGTATTCCGCCTTGACCGTCGCCACAATCTCCGTGTCATCCCTCTTTCAATTGAGTATTGATTCTGGCTTTTGAGGAGCCTTGCATTCGGGGCGAAGCACCACACAGGTGTGGCGCGTGCCGCGTCATTGTCATAGTGCCGGAGACCAAGCTGTGCTACTACGTAGAAATACGAGATCACAAGAAGCAAGGACACAGAGCATGGGCACTCAAGATATTATGTTGCACCTTTCCGCAGTCCGCTTCAAAAGTCGCATCGTCGCTTCTTGTCCTGTTTGCCGGTTTTTGAGTCAACACAAACTGACAACATGTGCCTAGGATCGACACCGGAACCTTGGATTCTTAGAGGTCTGTCTGCCCTTCCGTCAAAGAAGAGTCTGAGTCATCACCCTCAATCCTCAGACAACCTAGAAGTGCAAAGGGCACAAACTCAACTATGGGGTACGGGCTGACTCTAGACCCAAGCCGCCGTTGTCTGGCTGCGCTTTAGGTCAGGCCCTGCAGTTTAAGGTTTAGGGTATTGTGTGTTGACCGAGATGCATTGTTCCCACTGCGTGCTGCATGCATATCTTGTTCGCTCTTGCGCTTGTTGTTGCGTGCTCTTATATAATAGCGGCTTGAAAATACATCGCCGAAACTCAAGATGCGGCAGTTCAGACTGTCTAGACCAATCCTCAGATAGAAGTCACAGAAAAAGAAGGGGCCGCAAGAACAACCTCGAATACATAGAGTGTTCCATATTCTAACGCCCCGCTTGAAAACGCCCTCTCTTAGGTGTGAACCCCCATCGCAAGGCCCGAAAGCCCCTATTAAACGGGCCTTGACCATTGGAATAGAGTTTCTGGGCACATTATATCCCGTAGTTCGACTAAGGAACCTAAGCAGATAGCACAAGTATTTATTCAGGACCCTACGTTAAACCCCCCAAGAAAGGACTGGGCTTCACGGCATGGCGACATCTAGCACGATGTTCTCGGGTTTGAGGTCCCTGAAGACCACATCAAGCCTTGGATGAAGGTTTTCAGGCTTGACAGGGAGGGTTTAGGGTTTAGAGTTTAGGATTTAGGGTTTAGGTTGACAGGGCAAGCTTAGGATGTAGAGCGGGAGCCTTGAGTTTAGAATGGTGTTCAGTGGTACATTGCTAATAGTATATGTATACCTAGACAAGGGAAGTAAGGGGATGTGACTGCCAGTAAGTTAGTTCTTCACAGCCGTATAGTAGGCTTTCGGGCAAGTTTAGGATGCAGGGGGTGTGGCTTTAAGGAAGTATTTCTCTAGCACTTCAGGGCTTTTGGGGCTTCCGGTTGCTAATTATGCACACCTTATGCCTATAATTCCGGGTTTGTATCATTCGTGTCTGCGGGGTCTCTAAATGAAAGTCCGGGGTAAGCAGGAGTGAGAAGTTGAACCTTGCTCGGCCTTTTTTGAGGCAGATAGGAAACATCTGTGGGCATATCAACATAAGCCTCGAGACCGTGAGGGATCCAATACAAGTGCCTTCAAAATTAGATGCTTTGGGGCACGCTACGGTAAACAAGTCAAGCACCGTGCCGAGACCCAGCAAACTAGCCCGAAACCCTCGGAGAACAGGGAACACCAGCACCGTAATACAGTAGCCTTGAGGGTTTGAGGTTGGGCGCCTCACCGAGTTGAAGCTGACGCCATGCATAAAGTAGGGTTTCGGGATATGCTGTGGTCATGTATTTGTTGTCAGGAGCCCCAGGGAATTGTATTCTGGATTCTGGTGCGGACAGTACGGCCCTATTCGGGCGCGTCCCAAAAATGCGCTACTGAATTCTGAGTGAAACATCTGTGGCTCCGCGCGCCGGTCGCTGCAGCCAAAAGTCCTCATTGTCGCCTCTGGGGCCTTCTGGAGCATGTCTTTGACACGTTGCCTCTACCCACTGAAGAACTGCAGACGATGGCCTGAAAGATCGGGCCATACGTCCTAGAAAAAGATCCTGTTCGTCTAGGTCAGCAGTAGCTTCTTGGTATGTGGGGAGGCGGGGGCCGAAGGCTGGGAGGGAAGGAGCAGCAGCACGGAAAGAAGTCGAAGAGCCATTACGGATGCGCTTGTTGCGGGCTTTGCCCTCGAGTTCTGCCTCTCGCACTTCCAGGAGCGACATTGGGGGAATCACAAGAGCGCATCTTTGCAGGCAAGCGTGATTTCCGCGAAGATGGTTCTGCACTCGTTCCATGGTGTGGTAGTATGTCATGCATGACAAGCACCAGGGCGTCCACGCATAATGGCGGGCTGGGCTCAAAGCACCATGGCTGCGAGCCTCGTGAACCGCAACATGCTTGTGAAGCACGAATGTCTGCGAGCACCATCTGCACTGAAAGGGCCGTTCGGGCTCAAGAGCCGCCCCAACTTCGGCAGAACTGGACGGGGCGTCCACACCACCGGCGGAGTGGGAGAGGTGCCAGTGTGAGAGGTCATTGGCGAAGCCTCGAATCGCAAGCTTGATCTGTCTGGGCCACCAGGTGGGCTCCAACTGCAGGGTTTCAAGGAAACTCCACACCGGACAGGGCAACTGGAGCATGTGTGAGGCAGACGGACTATAAACAGAGACCGCGCGCAAGTCCAGGACAATGTGTTGGAGCCAAGAATCCCGTGGGCGTTCAACCCAATGAACATAGAGCAGATGGAGGAGTTCTCCAGGCCCAAACTTCAAAAGCCGAGAGAGAAGCGTAGCCCGGGCCTGAGCCAACGCTAGAAGAGGCGACGTGGCACCCGTGTGGTGAAGGACCTCGTAACCATGAGCAGGTTTGTCCCCATACTTACGTCTGCAAAGAGTTCGCCAAATACTCACATAGTTCTTGCACCATGTTCGTCTGTGCAGGGCTGTGTGGATGTCAACAAGAGCACAGGAAAAGGCGAATTTGGAAACGACCAAGGAACGCAGTACCGTATGCCTCACAGTGAGGGGGATGCTCTGCGAACCGAACAGGCAACGTTTAAGGGGGCGCAAGACCGCCCAGGCTTGGGCGGAACGGAAGGCAATGTCAACCGCAGGGCTGTGATTGGCAGTCAGAATGCCTCCCAAATGACGGTAAGAGTCCACAACTGGTAGGAAGTGGTCGCACCCACGGGCAACCGGCACAATGCTCTGGAGAGTGGCTACTTCCTGTTGAAAGGGGGTCAAGGGGATCATCCCACTGAGCTGGATCGTGACCGTGGGACTCAAAACTTCAACTCCATGCGGAGGGGAAGGAATGTGACCATCGTCCCCTTCATGTCTGTCACGTGTCGGGGCTTCCAAAGTGCCGAAATGCTCCACAAGCGTGTCAAGAAGGATGCGGGCCTCAAAGAAGAAGCAAGGAGCCTTGCCTCGTGTTGCGAGTTTGATGTCTTCCAAAAGAGTTGAGACCACAGGCAACGCCAGAGGCAGAGGATCAGGGTCAACTTCAACCAACGCCGGGAGACGCATCAACGAACGGCAGGGAGTCGGCACCTCCCGGCCATGGGGCCAGACGATCGGAAAAATGTGTGGCACCTCCCTTTCTCCGACGAAGGAAGAACAAGCGCTGTCACAATGTGTTGCCGGGGCATTGTCACCAACTGCAGATAGGGTTTGAAAGTCGCGCGTGGCTGTCAGGGTCTCACACTGTGAAAGCAGACAACTCACAAAAAGGCAACGTCGAAATGGGCCACTCATGATGCGTCCGCGTCGACCCGGCTTAGGAAGACAGCGTCTATCGGGGCCAACAATGCTGCGCGTGGTGACGCCCCGCCACCACCTTGCAAAAAGGCAAAAAGAACCAGCGAGCTCGTGAGAGCGTGAGGAACCGGGCTCCAAGCGCGCATATGTGCCAGGGGCGCCATGAGCTGCAGATCGGCTCGCGGGTCGCCGGGAGGATGCCTGAGCTGGCCGATTAGCCCAGACATAGCTCGGGGTTGTGTGAGGGACATACTCCACGGCAAAGACAGTACCACACAGTTGTCCGGATAGAGGCATGCCCCTGTCGGCAAGAACAGAGCTCTGCAAGAGTCCAAGTTGAAAGCCGAAAGGGGGCACAACCCCAGTCCTCGCCTAAACGATGTCGGCACTGAGGTAACCTTCGGGAACAGTGATTTGGTAGATATCTCCAAGCACCGGTCGACTATCCAGTAGGAAAGTGACTGGCTCAGTGACCCCCGCCCTTGAGCGGTCCGGACTGACAAGCAGGACTTCACTGGACCTTGTCCCCTGCCAGGCATGATCGGCAATTGGAGGAAGAGCAGGGTACAACACAATGGGGTGGTGTACACCAAGTGTGACAGCAATGTTGGCAAGGTGTGCAAGCCGATTGTCAGTCATCCGGTTATGGGCCATAGATCTGTCCCAAGACACAAGCCACTGCGCAGTCGAAGCAGGGCTGTCCAATGCAAGTCTGTCGCACCAACCTTCCGATGATAACAGCATGTCCGACAAGCTTGCCGAGATGATGGCAGGATGTTGCACCGGGACCACAATTACGAGATCCCCGTCAGTCAGCCGGACAGGCTGATCATTCACAAGGGGCCACGGCATGTCCTGCACATAGACCACCAGAGGGCCGAAGGTGTCAAGACCACAAAGCTGCAAAATAGACTTACTGTAATGATCTCGGGGGCATACTGAGGCACTAGAACCATGAACGAAGCCTGAAAAATCGGACCTCCTAGAAAGGCAGCAGCTGTCTCTGGTGGAGAGGATCGCGAACCTGTGGCTGTGCCTGCTTCAGGGCTGCTGGGGGGGACATCAGGACCCCCAGTCGGTGCAGGATCCGCATTGGCAGTGTCGCCAGTGCCTCCTGTTGGTGCGGACCTGTCCGATGCAGAGGCGTGGTTCGCGACGGAGCTGGCAGTGGCAGCAACGCGAAGGGGAACCGCAACGACCTGAATGACAGACCCTGGCTCAACCCAGAAGAAGCCTGACACTTCAACAGCACCCCGAAATTCTGCAGTCCAGAAGGGAGGCATGGCAAGGCCAACTTCTTCGAGTAGCAGGTGCCTGGAAACCCGAGCACTGTGCGTTCGGATGCAATACCATCCTTGGAGCAAGGAGCGGCAATCCAAGGCAAAGCAAAAGCTCGCTCCTACATCAACTAGATGGGAACGAGGAACTCCGATGATGACGGCTCGGCACCCATAGCCGTCAACAGCAACATCAGAAATGCTGGGTATGGTGGCATACGCAACCAAATCGGGGGCATCGATACCCATTGACTCGGCCAGTCTGCAGCTAAACGTCCCAGGTGTGTTGGCGTCATGCTGGAAGAGTCGATATCCATATCGGAGTACCAGGCAACCTATAGGTGCCCTCCTCGGCGCTCTGAGCGAAGACAGATTCGGCGCTCCAGGTGGCACTCTGCAGCAGAAGCACAGTGAGAGGGACGAGGGGTGGTGCTGGTGCGGCATGAGGGCAGATGGTAATCGCAGCAGCAGGAAAGAGGTGAATGCGAACACCATCCTCGATTGGCAGTGGCTCAGTTCCCACATGGACATCTAGACTGGAGTAGGGGGGAAAATCTGTGTACATTAAGATACCCTGCTTATCAACGTAGTCAGGGAATTCCTGCACATACAGCCTCCCGTCTACGGCTGTCGAATCGACACAGACCAACATTGCTGTGCTGTTCCACACAGGGAACGCGACAAAGGTGGCCGTGTTGGCTGACGGCTGCGGTAAAACCTCGGTCAAATGTGGGAATGTCTCAGCGTCATCCGGATGTCGGATCGCCTGAACGCTTTGCTGAAACTCACCGATGGTGGCAGGGAGGCGAGCAATGACAGCATGAACCTCCATCACATAGAGCGGTTTGAGCACGACAACGCTTACCAGGCGAACAACCTCAGCCTCGGCAACATCAGAAACAGTGTCATCTTGTGTCCTGATGGCAGGGAGGTCCGCGTCAAAGAAGGGCCATTGCCCCCCCAATTCAACAGTCAAGCGGTGCAGGTGCTGCAAATCAGAACGAGCGGCTAGAGTGTGGCATGTCGGGGCAGTAAGCAACTTGCATACTATAAAAAGCCGAGCAAGGCCATCGCAAGGAAATGCCCGCACACCAGAGGGATTGTGGCCAGGTGCACAGAGAGGGAAGGCTTGTCTTGGTGTTCCGACAGGGGTGTCGTCCTTTGGGCCATCGGGAATGGCATGTTGACATTGCAAAGGGCCACACATGTCAGCGTCAACCAGGACCGGCCAAGTTTCACACGCAGGGGGATGACCATCAGGAACAATCCGACCCTCCTGCAGTAGAGGAGTACCATAACAGCAAGCATAGCAGATCTTAGGGCCTGCCGCGGACCTGCCTGGGTGTCTGCGCGGTGTTCGACTCCGAGAGCGCTCGTCATAGTCACACTGGAACAAATGCTCGTTGTCAGAGGCATTTGGGGCAGTGGTCGTGCTATCACTAGCATCCGGATCCTCCTCTTCCGTATCCTCAGACTGGCCGTCTGAGGGGGGAGGGGAGGGATCTTGGGCTTGTTCACTCGGCGCAGGAGTAATTGGGACATAGTGTGCAACAATCACTTGTCCTGGGGCCAGTAGGAGGAATCCAGCATCATCAACCTCGGCACCGTCGAGCTGCACCTGATAATCGGTGAGCGCAAACAGAGACAACTCTTCGACGAGGGCTGCGTGCGGATACTGACCGTTGCGGAAAGGCAAGGCTTGCCAGCCTTCAAGCATGGGGCGACAGTCAACAAACGCAATCTCAAGTCTACTCGGGTGTTCGGAGGTGTCACGACTATGAAAACGCGTCTGCCCATAAAGCACGTCAATGGCGCTGAGAACACCCCTGCAAGCGTAACCCTTAACAACGGCATCGTAAATCCGTGGCCTGGAGACCTGGACGCAAGCATGCGCGAGGTCAAGATTGTAATGCTGGACGATATCATCACGGTAACGAGGCCCTCTCTGATGGCCAAGCTCAAACAGGCTTTGTCCTTGGTCCGTGACAACACAAAGGAAACGGCCTGACTGTCCCACCACAGAAGGTAAGAAAGTGTCAAGGAACCAGCCACATGAGGCAATGAGCATAGTCCGCAGGCAATGTCCTACGAAAATCGGGGCAGCCTTGGGGGTAAAGAAGACACAGCCCGCATGTTGGGAAAAGAGCTCAGCTCCAGGCGGGAGCGGGGTAGCACTTCCGTACGCGTAGATATTGACCTCGTCAGGATTGACTTGCACAAGGCCACACAACTGCTCCCGAGTGGTTGAGAAAGCAATCGTCATGCTGAACAATCTGCCATCAACCTTCTGAAGATCACAGACTATTACCGACTCTTCACCTGCCCACTGTGGGAGAGCCATCACCAGACCCCATTGAGCCGAAGGCTGTGGGTGCACTGCTACAACCCTGGGATACAAGAGATACACCTCATGTGGTAGTGCCAGGGCAACGGCATCGGCAGCCTGTTCAATGGTAGCAGGTGGGTTGAGAGGAATCGTGACCTGCAACGGAAGGCAATCGACCCTGAGAACCCAAAAGTGTGCCCTAATGATATCAGCACCCTCAATACTGCTGGCATCACCTGAATCAGAATGCTCTGTCGGTATGGCCTCGGCCGAAAAAGGGAGGAGCTCCTGGCAGAGCAGCAGGCTCGACGATCGGAGAGGCAGTGACCTGTGAACCATGCACAGACGGAGCACCGTCGACAGCAACATGTGGCACACCTGAAGTCGAGCTGCCCGGGCCAAGTACAAACACATGCACGCCTGCCGTAACTCGAGAGGAGAGGGAAAGCACTGGACTTCCACCCGCAATGGCAGGCCAGGCCGCTTCAAGCAATTGAGATGCAGTGGCCTGCTGAAGAAGAGAGTAGGCAAGCTGAAAGAATCTTGGCTCCAACCCCAAAGCTCTAGCATCGAGCAGGCACGGGATGCGAGTATCAGCGCTGTGGTCAGGGCAGTATACAACAGCCAGCCTGCTACAACCATCCCCTCTGTGATCAAAATCAAAATTGTCAATTTCGTCCAAGAAAGCTGCCAAGGGCTGCTCCTGGTCATAATGACTGGCCTTGAGAGCCAGGGCCTCCGCGCTGAGCTCAGGGAAGAAGAAAGGGTCAACTACCCGGAGCTGTTCTTCAGTGCAAACAGCTAGGCATGCACCTGAGGTGGGGCGTGGAACGTGGTCAATACGGGCCCAGGGCCCTGGACTGACAAAAAGCCTGTCTGCACTCACTTTGTGTGGATGTCCGTCAGGCCGAGAAGAAAACGTGAAAACCGTCCCATGTGCAGGATCCAGAGGGGCACCGCCCTGAAGTTGGTTCGCGTTATCTCCTTGCCAAACGTACAAAGGCTCAGCATACGGATCAATGTTCAAGTGAGGACAGGCAATGTCAATGAGCTCGAACAAGCTGATGAAGGCTGGTATGACCAAAGCACAGTAGTGGCCTCCTACTGTCGTCAAGTCAAAGAAGACCGCCCTGCGAGGGTGCTCAAGCGAGTCAAGCCAAGTGGGATAGGAGAGCGCTGTGAGGTACCCGGGGAAGGGCTGGGGCACTGCTTCAACAATCATGTCATGATGCTGGCATAGCATGCGACCGGCCTGACGGATAGTAGCATACACTTGCTCAATACCTGCACCTGGTGGTGGACGTATGCCAAAGGCCCGTGGCCGAAAATGAGGCGCAAAAAGTGCAACTCCCAGCCACTCCGTCACGCTAAAGGGCGGTTCACGGCCCCCATGTGGAGGCAGATCAACAGCAAGGTCTGCGGAAATTGGGCCAGGCAGGGTGTCAGGCAGTGTGTCAGGAGCTTCAGCGGGCTGAGTGGAATGCCCTACACTAGAACCCAAAACATCGAAGGGAACGTATACCCCAAGCCCTGAAGCACCAGAATGCAAAGGAGCCGCCCAAACAGTATGTGGCAAACTGTAGACACCACACCAAGGCAGCAGGGCATGGGCCAGACGCAGCAAAAGGCCGGCAATTGGTCGTCGGCGCGGCCGGCAACGACGATGAGAAGGCCAAGGCAACACTGGCTGAGAGCACCTCAATACCCCAAGTGAGAGTGCTCCACATTCAGCAATTAACGGCGACTGGAACAAGCAACGAGTCAGTCGGCCAAGCGGGCTGTGTTTGCCTGGAAGACGCATAACAAGCAACTTCACAAGGATGGCCAAAAACAAAGCGAAGTAGCTTGCGCAAAGGGCATGAAGGAGGTGCCCGAGCCAGACCAGGCCATGAAGGCACAAGTCATCCGGATACTGAAGGGCTTTGAGGCTGACATGCATTGAGGCGGACGACCCAGAGCTACCGATTCGTCTCTTAAGCGCGCTGCAATGACACTGCTCAGAAAGCCGATTAAGGAGTTGTAGGGGCACCGTCCATGAACGGGCTCGGCAGCTTACTGCAAGGAGAAAAAGCTGCTGCAGGCTGTGCACACGGCAAAGGCAGGCAGACTGCCCATGAACAACAAAAGCCACTATGAAGGGCGAGACAGGGAGTGGGAAAGGCCGAGAAGCCGAAATCCAAGAAATCCAAAATCCACTGTGGACCCCAGCATACCAAGAACTGACAGAGAAACTGCTGACTAGCTGTGTACAAAAACCATGTGAAACCAGCAGCTCCCTAGCATCATAGCCGCCAACACTATGCCCGCCTTCGCGGAAGCAGTCCGAGACAAACAGCCCCTGCTGTTGTGTGGAAAAGCCTCTTTCCGGGAGGGCTAATGTAGCGGCCTTGCTGCAGGGAGCTGTCGCATCTGTACAGCAGTCGCTCAAGTAGGGCCTTCTGATCGAGTTGATGGCTCGCCTGGAGTCTCCATGTTCGTCTCGTCTTCCGTGTCGATCTCGGTCGCGTCGAGAGGGACTGCTTGACCATTCAACGAGGCTGTGAAAGCAGCTGCAGCCGCTGTGTCCGGAAGAACCCCAAAAGGGGACATAGCAGCTCGCTTTGCATTCAACTTGGTCGTAAGGGCACCGGCCAAACCAGCGCCTGTGTGCACAGGCTGAATAGGGGCACCTTTGACAGGCACCCGTCCTGTGGCATGCCTTTTCGGCGGGCTTGCCTTCGGTATGGCTGGCGCCGGGTTGCATCCTTCCGGGCCCTCCGCTCTTCGACTCGAGGGCGAGGCGACACAGGGTGCTGGCACAACTGTAGGGGCTGTAGGCACACCAGCTGTATCCGGTGCTCCTGGAGCCGGCCCTGTCATTGGGATCACCCCCATTCCTGCAAGCATAGCTGGATGTCCGACCGGGTTGCCGGGGGGCAGGTTCATCATCGCCATCTGTAGAAATCTGGCCGCTGCCTCTGCGCTGACCAAGCCTTGTGTGGGCATCGTTGACGCTGCGGCTGGTGGGCCCTCCAAACCTGGAGGGTGTCCCCTGGCAGAACTGGCCACACGCATGGCCTCCTGTAGGAACGCCGAAGGAGGCTCTTCTGGGGCCGGAGCCATAAGGCCAGTCCAGTGTGCCTCGTCCTCCTCGGAAGTCTCCATGCGTGCTGGCACACCTTGGTCCACAACACGTCTCAGGTGGGCAGAGGCCTGCTGTCCAGCTTCCAGCGTAGCTGTGATCCGAGCTAAATCCTTCTCGAAGTTCTTGCGCTGCACAATAAACTTCTGTTTGACGGATTTGGCGTATGCCTCCCATTGGGCGGCCCTCTTGGCTTTTTCTTCTTGTAGCTTTCGAAGCTTGATGTCCGCCTTCTTTGCTGTGGTAAGAGACCTCTGTATTTCTCTGTTCATCTCGCCATCGCCAACACTTACCATATCTTCTGCATTCACCAAGGATGCAGAGCCAGCTTTCGGCATGGCGATCGGCATATCGTCGTATCTCTCCGAAGCTGCTGTTGCGCGGGCTTTCGGCGATGCCGAGGCCCATGCACCATGCCACAATCGTGCAGACCAGCGGTCCTCGGGCCAGTCTTGCTACTCCTGTGACTGCCATTGCTTGCGTCGTCCACCGCCCATATGTTGTCTCCCGGGCTGTTGCCTTGGAACACCAACAGCAGTCCAGCTGTGGTGATTTCGTAGAAGCAGAAGATCCCGAGATCGAGGTTGTTGGCCGACCTGTTTGGCAGCTCGCACTCTTGCCCTTGCAAGACTGCGGCGTTTGCGCAAATGGCGGTGCCAAGATGGGCTGTTCGGGTATTTACCCGTGACGTGCGCTTTCGCACTGGGGTTGTTGGCTATTCGCCTTCCTACGGGCGCTCGATCCAAAACCCTCAGGGAATTGTATTGGTAACTATTCAGGGCTGCAGTAGCCCGAAGCCCTTGAACACTCCTGAGAGCCAGAACCCTAAACCCTAACTTCTTGAACGCAACAGCTCCGATGCCCGTTAACAGAACTCCGAAGCCCAAACACTGAAACATGAAGTCCTAAAGTACTTCCGACCCAAGGCCCTGAACCTAAGTGTCCCTAAGCTCGGCGCCCTCTACTTCGGAAGTATCTCGGCCCCCAACTCCCAAGGCTGCCCTCATTAAGTCTACACCCGTTAAAAGGCCCCTAGAGCTTCCATTTTAAAGCCCACACCCTCAAGCCCCCCAAAGCTCTAACTTCAGGACCCTAAACCATGGGAATTGTAGTATACTCCCATAATAAGGGGGAATAATCTACCATAACCCCCATAGTTTAGGGTCCTTAAGGCACTGACTCCAATGCTTGAGGCTTGGGGTTGGGCTTTGGGGTTTTGGCCTTAGGGGGCTTTGGGTTGCGTGCTTTCGCCTGCTCAGGACTGACCTCCGGTACCATAACGCTGAGTTTTGACGAAGGAAGTAAACTCCACAAGGCTGGTCTGCTACAAGTGTGTACTATGGGGGCCTTAAAAGTCGAAATATAGAGTAGGAATTGGCTGTACAGTTACAGTACACTTTATGGGAAGGTTGCAACTATAAATGAGTCAGGCCCCTGCATTTGTGATGAAAGCCTACGCATCGGTTTAGGGGTCATGACATGAAGCTCTAGCTACACGCCTACAAACTCTTACTGCAGAAACTTCATGTGACCAAACCCAAGCACCATCAAATCTCATCTTGGAAGATATGCGGGAAGTTCTCTGAATTAGGGTCCCTTTCTAGGTCCCCCATATAGTCCGGCACCCTTATAAAAGGGAGCCCAAACAGGGACCCTAATTTAGAGAACTACCCATGCTACATCAAGCTCAGAGTACCTCTGGAACCGGAGCATGGAGTCCTAAACCCGAAATCCGGAACGCTGCCTCAGGGTCTTAGGGCTCGGACTCATCGTGAAGGTAGCCGAGGGCGAGGAGAACCTTCAGCAGATTGCTGGGCAACGGAATTCCGAGATTCAGCTTCACGATCTTGGGTTTAGGGCTTTAGGGTTTTAGGGTTTAGGGTTTTAGGGTTTAGGGTTTATCTTCATGTCCACATATTTCTGCGTGTTCGCTGTGGCTGGAGTTTTAGGGCAGGGTCCAGGGTTCGCAGTGCACGTTTTAGGCTTCTTGGGATTCCCTGTGAAGGTTTTTCATTTTGTTGTTGGGTGGGGGGGGGGGGGTTGTATGCAAAATCTGCTGACAAGGGAGATAGCAACCAGCGCCTGAAATTCAAGCAAATCTAGATTCTTGGGAGAGCCCCAGTCGGGAGCACACCCTTCCGGGTGCGGGATTCTCGTGTCAGGGTCTTTCTGCCTTTCCGTTGAGCGCTGCGCCTGGCCGGCGCAATGCACCACAGTCATAATTCAGCCTAATCTCTGTCTGAAATCCGAAGCACGCTAGCACCCTAAACCCTAAAGCCCACACCCGAAACCCTCACCCCAAACCCCTAAAGCCCTAAAGCCCTAAAACCCGACAACACATCATGTCATGTCTCGGAGCTGCTTCCCGAACCTCCCGAACCCTAACCCAAGCCTGTCCGGAAGCCAGAGGCATGCGGCAGTAATATCGGGGCCTTACCGATTAGCACAGGGTTTTGGGGTGTGTTATTAATGCCACAATGACAAATCTTGCGCCCTGAGCACAGGATCCTATGGCAACTGGGCCCTGAAAGCATGCAACCCTGCAGCAATGATGGCTTGGGGGCTCTACGCCGTCAGCATTGAGGGTCTCTGCGTCTTATAGGCCTTCGGGCTGCAACGCGCAAGGCTTGAAAGCTCAAAGCCAGAACTAAAGAACCGCACCTCTGCAATGAGCTTCCGGGACAAGGCCTGTCCGGAAAAGCAAGGCTAACCAAGACCAGCGGCGCAGAATCTCGGTATGGTTCTTACAAGGCCAGGGGCAGTGACGGGCATCGGCTGGCCTGTTGTATAACAGAATACGTGCGGAAAGCTTACTTTTGCAGGCCTGAGGAAACCAAAGCCATGTGCACATTTCATCACGCGAGCAGAAGAGACAAAGAGCAGAAGAGATAAAGAGTGACAGTGGGACGTGCAATCATGTTAGGCGCTACCTGTACTTTCGAACTGATAGACCTCAAGACCTAAACTGTAGCAGTGGGCCAGTGGGTGCTGCTTTGTGCTGGGGCGTCGCACAGGTGAGCCAAGGAGCATCCTTGTCTCGCCCCGTGCTACCGACAACTGAGCTTTTAGGGAGTTTCGGGATTAAGGGTTGTGGGGTGGAGGGTTCCAGGGTTCTCGCTTTCGGACTTTGGGGATTGAGCGTTTTGGGGTTCGGATTTCGGGGTTCTGGGAGCCATTGAAGAAGTTTTCGTACCTTGGCGTTGTTCTTTCCAGGCTGCCTCCTACTGTCCTGTTCATCTCCTTAGCCTCCTTAAAGCAAATGAGAACAAGCACTTGTCAAGTTGGTTGTGGGTACCAGTGACACCAGCAGGGTAACTAGCGACGGGACTACTTCTTTTCGATGTTTGTTCGAACATATGCTCCCGTTTTGGATCGTCAGCAGACTTAGCAGCCACTAGCAAAGCCACACGGGCTAGATTCGCAAGTCGCGCCGTAATAATTTAAACAGGCACCCCGTGCCCCTTCGCAATCAAATTGAGAATCCCAAAAACAAATTTTGTAATGCAGACCAGGGGCGTATAAACCACCTTCCCTGTGACTGTTCTTGTCCAAAACAGTGACAGTTTGTCATTGCAATCCTCTACACATACAAAAGGCCGGCGGTAGATCATGCTTAACTTGCTTAACTTACACCCTGACAGCCGAAATCCTCAACACCAAACCGATACCCTGCGAACTCGAAACCCTCAAACCCGACCTCGGGAAGACCTGGTTGGCCGTTGCGAACGATAAAATCGTTGAGGTTGCCGTTGGGGCAGTACCTGAAGGTATGTGTACACACACACACACATATATATATATATATGTAAGAATGACCTTTCTGTGCTATTTGATGCATCTGTTTGCGGTGTAGCCATCTTTAAAGTCAAAACTTTTCAGACAACTTGAAATTCATTCAAGTTTTTTAAATCTAAACATATTGAAATGCTTAGATATTATCGATATTTGTTGAATTTTGACATTGTTAGAATTACACAAACTTTTGCAAGCTTGAAAGAAATTGAACTTGTTGAAGGGTTGAAAAATCTTGAATCTGTTGATTTTTCAATGTTCTGAAATTTTAAAAATTTCAACAAATTTTGGAATGTTGTAGAATATTGAAAAGTCTTCGAGAATTTAAAAATTATTGACATCTTTGACATTCTAGAAATTATTGAACTTTGTTTAGTTATTTTGTTAAAAAAACTTGTCTTTTTAATTGAACTTCATATATATATATGTGTATATATATATGTACATGTATCTGTGTATCTATGTATCTATGTATCCATGTATATATGTATATATGTATATATGTATATACGTATATATGTATATACGTATGTATATATATATATATGTATACACACACATACATATATATATATAGAGAGAGAGACATACAGCATACACATGTTGTATGGCTAGACTTCGTCTTTGTATGCACATAGATAGCCGATTTTGTAGACAAACAGACATATAGATAGGACTAGATGCAGATATAGGTACATATGCAGATATAGATGATATAGATATAGTAGGTAGGTAGATAGATAGATAGATACATTGACAGATAGATGGATGGATGGATAGATAGATAGATCGATCGATAAATCGACAGGTCGATAGATAGATAGATAGATAGATAGGTAGATAGATAGACAGGTAGGTAGGTAGATAGATAGATAGGTAGGTAGATAGATAGACAGATAGATGGATAGATAAGTCGATAGATAGGTCGATAGATAGGTCGATAGATAGATAGATAGATAGATAGACAGACAAACAGAGAGATAGGGTTTGGGGTTGCCGGCTTCGGCACATCGGAGGTCTAGGGCCGTAGAACGCTGTAGCGATTTGAGCTTTATTCTTCAGTTTATATTAAAACAATATTCTGTTTATTTTTAAGTATATATTTAAAAAAGATAATCTATTTATTTTTAAGTTTATATTAAAAAAGATATTCTATCTATTTAAGCCAAAGGATGCGAGGCTCAGAAGTCTCCAAAGGCGGGATGAAGAAGGCGGGCTCCATTCCCAGTAGGGGTTTAGGGTTTAGGGTTTAGGATCAGGGTTGAGGGGTCTAGGGTTTAGGGGCTTCGGGGTTTCGGGTTTAAGGTTTAGGGGTTTAGGGGTTTAGGGGTTTGGGGTTTAGGGTTTAGGGTTTAGGGGGGTCGTCGTGAGTCATTGCCTTGACGCCACCTCCCCCTTTTTCTAGGCCCTCAGCCTACAAACTAATTTGCGGACTATGGCCACAAAAGCATTGGGGCATCAGGGACAGGCTGGGCCAGCGACCTTAAACCCCTACCCTCACCCCAACGCTTAACCCCAAGACGGTGGCCGACTTCTTCAGGACATGAAAAGGCTCTCGTGCTTGTTTATGATTCTTAGAAATGTAGGCTTCATAATTCAGAGAACCCCTCCAACCTGCAGACTTAGGTCTCAGATGGGCACTCCATCACCAATGCCATCTCACCCCCAGGTGTTCCTGGGCACCGAAGCTGGGCTGCTGCAGGAGAGCTTGCGGCGATGCCTCAACCCTCAATTCTTCAAAATGGGTTCCGTCGAGACAGTCAAGGGTCCTGAGGTTCGACAAGGGCTCTACAGAGGTTCTGCAAATAAGGGTTCAGGGGCTTCTGAGGTTCAGTATAGAGCCCCGAGAAAGTGGAATAGGTCTTGGGGGGCGTGTTGCAGCGAATCTATCCACCATGCCGCGTACGGTAGAGCCCCTGCTGTGTTTTGGGGATGCGGAGGACGTACCGGCTGTCGTCGAAACGGTAAACCGGCGACGCGAGGTCGCCCAAGGTGCATCCTACTCTCCACGCTACACCGCTTAAAGATGCCCTAAAACCCGGCAGTCTCCAAGCCCCGAAGCTGCAGAGCCGAAGCCCCAAGAGCCATTGAAAATCCCAAAGCCTGAAGCCCCAGAGCATGCAACTCTACACTCAGCACAATACAAGGAGCCTTACATGCCTTGACCCAAAGACACCAAAACGCCGCCCCCTGGCCGGAGAAACAGCGAGCCCACACGTCCACGTCACGCGATGCAAGGTTTAAGATCACTGGGCTGGGGTTTTGGGGCACAGTGCTACTATGCTTGTGTTCGCGTATTCCGGCCCTTTTTTGTAATCTATCGGGCTGGCCGTGTTCTGATTTGATTTGAATCCTAGGCTTCAGGGTTTTGGATTTTCGGGTATAGGCGTTTAGTGGCTTGGAGGGCAATGATACTCCTAAGACGACCGTGGTCTTGAAAGAAAGCAGTACGGGTACAGCTGGACCTTCGCCCCTAAACCTCAAACTCCCAAACCCTCTAAAGGACTTACTTGCAAGTCTTGCAGAGAGAACCCTCAAATGCAGCTGCCATGGTGCTGAAGGCGCAGAGCAAGCGAACGATGAAGGGATGGCGCGCAGCCTTCAGAACCTCTCGTCCATCTCGCGTTGGCTAGGGGAGAATTACTTGAAGTATCGAGCTTGACCCGATAAACCCTAAATCCCTAAACCATAAACCCAAAACCCTGCAAACCCTAAATCCCTAAACCCTACAAAGCCTCCTGATGGCGCTTGAAGGGGTCTTAAGCTTAGGATCTCCATGCGTCAGGAGTCCCGATCTTCAGGTTTCTCCCTTTTCAGGCCTACCAAAAAACGGCGTGATTTAGGCTCAGGTTCCACATTATGGGCCCTTGGCTTTGCTGAATGAACTCTGAATTCCCCCNNCCCCCCCCCCCCCCCCTTAAAAATGGCTTGGGCTTAGGTTTCCGTGTTTGGGTCAGGAGAACATCAGGTTCAGCACACGGTGCCCTAAACCCTTTACCCGGAACCCTTACTTGAAGACTACACCGAAACCCACCCTCCGACAGCCATTTGCTCTAAGACTCCTCGAACGCCTATTAAAACACCTGGGACTTTCTCGGGCATTCTCTCGCCCCAGGGTTAGTATCTTGTGTCGAAGCTGGAGTTCAGCAACAGCTGCCTCTCGGGAGTCGCAGAGCATAGGGGAGCCCTAGAGGATCCGGGGTCAGCACTTCTTGCTAATGATCCTTAGCCTCTCTTTTCCAGAATCCTCCGAAAGATAAGTGAGGCTTCAGTAGCTTTACATAGGGCCAAGGCGCATATGGGTAGTTTTCTAAAATAGGNNGTCCCTTTTGGGGGTCCTTTTTATATGGGTGCCGTACTTTTCTTGGGACCCAGTGAGGGACCCTGATTTAGAGAACTACCCATATACCTTTCGGGCCTAGGAGGACTTCATGCCTATCCTTATAAACCCGAAGCCCCAGTGCCCAACAACTTGAAAACCTCGCCTCAAAGCCGTAGATCAGGCTCAGGGGCTGTAGGTAGACTGACGATCACGTCGGCTCTACGGCTGTCAGGTGTTTTAAGCTCTGACCCAAACCCTAAACTCTATGAGCCCTAGATGCCCTATAAAGCCTAAGAAGCCCTATTATAAGCCCTATACCCAAAGGGCATAGTGGGGCTTAAAAAGCCTTATAGGCCTTAGGCCCTTCCCGGGTAGCCCTGGCCTGGCGTTCCTGCTTCGCACGGGCCAGCATGTCCTCTCACTTTGGTTTAGGGGTTTAGGGTTTAGGGTTTGGGGTTTAGGGGTTTAGGGTTTTATAGCCTTGAAGCGTTTTAGTCAGCGAGCAAGCGAGTGAAGGTGTGGGTGTCGAACAGCACTCACATCCCTCTCACCTTCTCAGGAGGATGCATTTCAGGGCTTTGCGAATCAACGCGGGTTTTGGCTTTAGGGTTTCGGGGTTTAGGTACAGAGCCCGAAACCCCAAGCTGCAACACCTATAGACCCCACGCTTTCGGCCCCCCGCAGCCTTCCTAAACGCCGAAGCCCCTCAAAACTCTTTGACGAATCCGATCCCGATGCATGGCGTAGTCATGCTCTTCGCCCTTAATGTTTCAATATTTTCAACAAGAATGTACATCCGACCATGTTCTCACCATGCCAAACCACGGACCCCTCTTCCTCCCTCTGGGTGTTTGAGGGCTTCCAAGGTGCTGAGGCACAGGCCCCGCAGTTCAAGATGATTGCCCACCCTAAACATCTGAGCGCCTAAACTCTCGACCCCCCCCCCAGAACGCAGCTTTTTGGACAAAGTCCCGCAAATCAGAAGAAGCCGCCCTGAATATGAAGGCTCTGGGGGTTTAGGTAAGCCGCACTAATTTGCCCTGCTGTCCTGTGCCAGGTACTGCCGCCGATGGAGGATCTTCCTCGAGAGCACTTTAAGGGGTTAGGGTTCAGGGTTTCTAGGGTATAGGGTTCAGGGGTAAGTTTAAGCTAGGTTCAGGTTTAGGGCTTAGGCTTAAGGGCAAGCTTGGTTTAGAGGTTTCGGCCTTGAGGCTCAAGATTTTCGGTTTGGAGGCTGGAGAGTTGGCGGTCCAGGCAGAGTACAGGCCGAGATAGAAGGGCATGAAGCCTTAAGAAAACCCACGAAGCCCTCTAGAAGCAAAGCCAAATCACCAGGGTTTAGGGTTCAGGGTTTAGGACCCATCACAACAACACTTCGGGAATCTCATTTTTGCCAGACGCCCCCTAGTTTCAGCACGAGCGGCAGGGCACATCTCCGATCAAGACCAAGGGGATTTGCCCCACCTGGGCGATGTAACTTTGGGTTGTCTAAGGATTGTGTTGGCTTCTTCTATCAGGGCTTCAATCAGGGCTGTTTCATGGATGCAGGGGTTTCAGGTTCAACATCGCACGGGTTGCCGGCTCAAGGGTTCAGAAACCCTAAACTCCGCACTTGAGAGCTCGAAGCACTCTCCTGTGAGGGGCTTCTGAGCAGTTTTTGCGTGATAAAGGGCTCTCTGGGCAAGGGGTTCAGGGTTTCGGGGTGATTGAAGTTTCTGTAGCCTCTTCCAAGGACAGGAAAATTAGATGTAGTGACTAAAAAGGGGATAGCAAAAATGCTAGTTGTGCAAGGCCGGCTTCGGGAATCCCATGCTCAGCTGCGTGTGGTTCCCTGCATCGTAGGTTGCTCTTACAGACCAAGTAAATAAAGCACGACTCTCTTACTCTACCAACACTAGGAAGAATCCTGTTGGAATGTTCTGCCATCGTAAATACCAAGCCTATACCCTAAACTCAAGACCCTAAACCCTACAAGCCCACAACCATAAACCCCAACCTCTAAACCTAAAGGAGACACCTCAGTCTCAGGATCTGGCTCAAAGTGGGGCGAAGGTCGCAGACCTTGCAAAGCAGACGCAGGTCTAATCGAGAACTGTTGAGTCTAGAACGTCATCTAGGGGCCGGAACAATTAGGCGGTGGTATATTTTACCTTAAGAGTCATAACAAGGATCCCTAAGGAACAGCGCTGACTATCTAGGCATACAAAGCAGCCTGTATGAAAAAGACTAGGGTTTTGGTCTTGTAACATAAGGACCGTACTGGCTAAGGGATACCCCATCACCCCTAAACCCTGTGTCCCTCGCAACTTTCAGAAGATGCCCAAACCTAAGACCTCAACAAGGACCATCAACTGGTCCTATGATTTGGAACGACCAGCCCATTCAAAAACGAGCTCAACAGTGTGATTCCCAATCGCTGCAACCCAAACCTCAAGCCCCGGAACCTTGAGAGACCTCAGCCGTGAAATGCTAGGTTGACAATTGTTGGGGTTTGGGGCTTTGTTTGCATGAGGGGAGGGCGTCGAATCAAGCGTTTACCAAGAACCAAATAGCCCAGGACTTTGCTTGAGAGAACTTGCTATGCCGGTGATACAGTGCTAGTTGTTCGGTACAACTATGATGCTACTAGTTAGTGGTATTTTGCAAGCACCACCGACTTTGTCCTGTCGATTCGCTTTCGCTTAACAGAAAAATCTAGACCATAAGCATCTAAACTGAGCCATGAAGCACACCAAAGCGACACACCCAAACCTCCACGTTCTGAAGCCTTATCCTACTATAGCTGTAGGTCCCAAACCCCTCAAGCCCAAAACCCTTCAAACCCCAAAAAGCCCCGTGCCCCTAAACCCGAGCCCCTAATTTTAAGGGTAGTTCTCTAAATTAGGGTCCCTTTGTTGGTTCCCGATATAGTACGGCACCCTTAGAAAACAATAGGACCCCAAAAGGGACCCTAATTTAGAAAGCTACCCAATAGAGGAACCGTGAGGCGGACTGCATTGCACATCCCCTCGCCGCCCCAGGCCTCGTAGACGCTCCCAAAGCTGCCCTCGCCGATTAGGCCGACCTTGGCGCTTTCTAAAAGGTTTAGGGTATATAGGGTTTAGGGGTTTAGGGTTTAGGGCCTTCGGGTTCGGGTGATTTACGGGTTTATAGGGTTTAGGGGATCTGGAGGTTTGGCCCTCTTCGGGGTGCGCGGGCATCTCCTGCCACCGCCTCGGTCCATCCCCGCTAGCTGTCGGGCCCTGTTCCAACTTGAGACCCCTGGGGAGTCAGAGGTGTGGGACACCGTTGTGGAGTTTATTGCCCCCTTTGGGCATCTTCGGCATGCAGTTCAGGCCTGGGCGGCACACCCCAACGCCGTTGAAGCCTGATCTATATGCTAGAATATACTATTGCCAGCAAAGTCCCCAAATCTCTGCAATGAAACCGACGGCTAGCAACCCTAAATCCTACACTGTCCTACACCCTACCCCACTATATTGTAAGGCAATGTTTAGGGCATAGGCCCCAGGCAAGAAACGAAATGACTGTCAAGAGATTCCACCCGGAAGTCTCTGCATCTTTGCTGTTGACTTTGGGGCTGTTGGCGGGTGGATTCCAAAGAAATCTTGCAGATCGTGCTGGAACTGAGGGTTTAGGGTTTAGGGTTTTGGGGTTTAGGGTTAGAGTTCTGCAACCAAACAGCTGCGGCACTGCCTAGCCGGGCCAGCTTCACACAATGCAAGCAAGTCTGCTTGGCTCTGGGCGATGCGGAAGTAGCGCAGGTGATACTCCTGCATACAAACAAGTCTACAAACAGACATCATCTGCTGCTTATCACGTCGACAGCTGTTCAACGCCCTTGAACATCATGAGGTGTATCATGGACCCAGCACGGGAAAACCATTGCATGAACACCCTGCCCCAGAGTCGTACCCCAAAGCCACAAGAAAATAAAGCACCGCCCAGCCAGTGCCGAGCGGCCACTGACAACACCAGACACTGACACCAGTTTTTGCGAAGGCGAAACCTTTGAGTTGCTGTTCAAATTATTGCTAAACATAATGTTTGAAGAATGACACCCGCTGAAGCTAGCCCCGTAGTTCAGTTCTTCCAAAACTCCTCAACATTGAATCCCACATCCTAAGCCTAAACCCGAACCACTCGTCACAACTCGAAATGGTTGTCACCTGAACCCTTCAACCCTAAACCCACAGCTTTGCACCCAAACCTCAAACTATCGGGGCTTTGCTCACCTTCGTCGGCGTGGCCTCACCCAGGCTGCGGTTGCCTGGCTTTGTGCTTCAAGGCTTTAGTTATGTTTTCTACTACTGATATGTTTGTTTTCTCCCATGTCTGTGTGACAGCGCGTGTTACTGCTTGGGGCTTTAAAGCGTCAAACGTCTCGGGTTTAGGGCTCCCAGGTTTTGCCGGCTGAGGTGCTCCGGAAATGCTACGCCCCTGAAGCCTTGTAGACCCCTAAACCCCAAACCGTAAAACCTAAAACCCTAGACCCTAAACCCTAAAACCCCAGACCCAAAACCCTAAAACCCCAAACCCTAAAACCCTAAGCCCTAGACCCTAGAAGCCTGAATTTGTCGGCCTCAGGGCTGGCTTTCAACATAGCGGCCTGGATATTTGGCAAAAGCATTCCCACTATAGTCCCGACAGAATTCAATAAGCACAAAGTACTCGCAAATCTCCATTGCAATCGGGTATTAAGCACCTCCGACAAAACCCTATAAAACCTCCCTATATTCTAGAAGATGCTTACGACCCGTATATTTGGGGCTTTGATTTGGGGCCCGAAAGGTGCAGGCTTGGTGGAACCCGGGGGCTCTTAGAGGTTGACGGGTTTTGGGTCTAGGGTTCATAGGGGTTTGAGGGTTTATAGGGGTTTTGGGGGTTTATAGGGCTTTACATGGTCGTACCTTTGGTATTTTTGCTTCTGTAGCTTTGGGATTACTTACCATAGAGCCTTTGGTGATTCTGTAGGCTTCAAAGGCGTTCGACAATCTACCTTTTTAAAAAGGTGATCTACGTAGCAGGAGTTCGAAACAAGTGACACTAAACAGTAGAAGCCTTTTGGGCTTCAGGTAGGTACCAGTTGTTGTGGTTTGGTGTGCTTGGCTTTCGGTTTAGAGCCATGAAGCCGGTGGATGGCATCTGAAGGTAGCGTGTGTAAATCATCAAGACTGTTTTGCTTCAGCATCTGATGCCTGACTAGCTCATTGCACGACACTGGGATCTCTGACGAACCAAGTACATTCAGTTTAGTGATCCTATCCTGCTGCTCAAGGTATATTCTTGGCTCCCATCTTTTCGCAGACTGCGACATGCTGGCGATAGCAGATCTGAATGCTCATCTCGATGTTCGGCTTGTGCGAACATGGGAGTCTGAGAAAACCCTGAGGATCCTTCAGTGCACAGAGCCCGGAAAGGGGAGATACCCAAATTCATACCACTATGAGTGTGAATGTAAACATCCGCTTTCAAAAGGCACAGCTTTCGCCAAGAGGCCATCGGGGCGCAAAGTGGGCTCGTAACGTTCTTCGACAGGTCCGTTTGTAGCAGCTATAGAAGAGCGCTCAAAGATGTAAGGAGCTGTTCGGGTTTAGGGGGTCCTCAAGCCACACCGGCTTTCACCAGCCAGTCACCAACGAGCTCAGCGATGACGGCTGCTCCAGTGTCATTCCTGAGTCTCTTTCCTGTTCGATGTATGGTGCGTCTTCATTGTCTACTGGGTACGTTGTAGCATAAATCATGTTGAAAAAAGCCCTAAGAAAAAAACAAAAAACGCGCCTGAAACTGTAAGCCGTAGACCCCAAACGTAAGCACAACGTACCCGAAACCAGCCTAGGATCAGGTGCAAGGCATCGGACATCACCCTCTGCCCTTGTCGGCGGCCAATGGAATCCCAGCTCCAACCCAGCAGGTAGTGGAGAGCAGCACCCTCCACAGAGATCGGAATCAGGGTTTAGAATTTTGAAAGCTTCACCCCTAGAAGGCCCTAAAACCTGTGATGCAGGAGCCGGATTTTCAAAGCACGACCGGGCAAATGTGGCAGAACAGAAGGCTGCTCGCAGGTTTCCTGAAGGGGGCTTTGTCAAAAGAATCCTGGCGCCGTCCACACCTCTGTTCGCCGATGAGCGTTCACTGGACTATCAAAGTTCCACCCCTGACCTCCAGCAGGCCTAAGCAGGTGTTGCCAATTTTTTCGGAAAGCTTAGCTTCCTGCCATTGAAGACACACAGCTGCAGTAGTCTATACACGGCTATGCAGGGTTGAGGTCGGGAGTTTTACTGTCCAGTACACATAGCCTTAGCGCAAGCTGGTCAGTGAAGACAAGAATGAAACTCGATGAGCATATCAGCCTTTGTGTGCGTGCAGCCCGGGATATAGCACTTTCAGACCAAGAGTGTGTTGGAGCTTCCTGTTGTCACTGGGATGCGATTATATTTTATGGCACTACGCGAAGTGTTGCGTTTTCGTGCAAGTATCCTTCAGAGGAGCCCCACACCTACGCTCAAGTTGCTGTGTAAACAGGGTCACACGCCACGACTAATTTGTAGCAAGCTAAGGCGGTCTAGGGTTTAGGGTGAAGGGCTCTGAAGGGCTTTAGGGTTTAGAGTTGTCAACCCTTACTGCGATTTGATCTGGTAGCTTCCCCGTGTTGAGTTGAACTATGCCGAAGTTCCACTGCGAATAGTGCGTCTCCATCGGCGTATCTAAGTCTCCCTATGGCCATAGTCCAGCCCGCCATAGTCCAGCCACGAGTAACATTATGCCGCAGGGCTCCATGGCTAAATGCAGCAGACTAATCCGCACGACCCTATACCCCGAGACCAAAATCCAAGACCATAAATCCAACATATTCCGGCTATGGTCCCGAACCCGACCTCGATACCCTGACACCCTAATGAAATACAAAAAAACCTATTTGAACAGAC
Source organism: Symbiodinium necroappetens (assembly GCA_905231915.1). Taxonomy (NCBI): domain Eukaryota; class Dinophyceae; order Suessiales; family Symbiodiniaceae; genus Symbiodinium; species Symbiodinium necroappetens. The sequence continues at coordinate 2,016 of CAJNJA010011197.1, read as the reverse complement.
GCCACCTGCCACATGAGGCCCATAAACTTCTCCACAGGAGGTGGCTCCAGGGCTGGAGTGGTGGATAGCAGCTCCTCGCTGAAAGGGCTGTAGCTGGGCCTTAGGGCTTTGGGGGTTTCAGATTTACTCGTAGCATATTATGGGCCTCTGGATTCAGGATTTGGGGCAGTTTGGTTTCAAGTGTTTTTTTTCAACTTTTGCGCCATCGGACAGAAGGCTTCTGCGGAAGCCGTTGCTCGGAGGAGAAACGAGGCTCAAGCTTCGAACCTGGCGTAGTAGGGTTTAGAGTCTACATGTAGACTACACCAGGAAGAAGATGTGCTCTTTAAGGATTAGATTGGGGTTCCGCATATGTCACCTCTGAGTAGCGTTACTCTGAGCTTAGTCAGGATTAGCAAAACAAGCGGGTGGAGCTTGAAGGCCAGGCGCCCCGTGTGCGGCGGCGTGGAAGTTGGATGATGGCTTAGCGGCTGCTTTTTGTCGGGCCCTTTCAAGCCATTTATGTTCACACAGGACCCGAAACCCTTGTTATAGAGCACCCCGATAAAACCCTGTATAACTCTCCAGCCCAAATCTCTTCCTTACCCATAGGCCCCTAAGTAGTTCCTGTTTGTGGTTCAAGTTTAGAATCCTATAAGGTAATCCCAAAAAGGGAACTACTTAGGGGCCTATGGGTAAGGTCCCTGTTAAAGCCAGTATCGGCCTTCACCCGTCGCCACAGTGCCCGGTTAAACCCTAAACCCCTAAACGGTAACCCTTAAACCCTAAACCCTAAACCCAAAACCTTAAACCCTAAACCCAAAACCTTAAACCCTAAATCCTTAAACCCTAAACCCCTAAACCCAAAACCCAAAACCCGGCCTTCACCCGTAGCCACAGGGCCCGGTTCAGATCCAGAACCTCCAGGTCACCAGCCTTGCCGGCAGCGGCAGCCACATCTTGGAGAGCCTGGTTGTATCGTGGCACCTGGGCTTAGGGTTTTTAGGGTTTA
>CAJNJA010011196.1:0-13786 GCA_905231915.1 Symbiodinium necroappetens | reverse complement strand
ACTGGCTGCACGGCATGCTCGTCAATTGGCCGCTTTTTGTCCACGCTGATCTTCACACCGTTGGGCAGCTCTTCCCACTCCACGTCTTCTTCTGTCACCCCGGGGCACTCAATGCGGATGATTCGGCTGCTGCCATGTGTGGTGGGCCGGTCATAGACGTTCACGATGGGATCGAAGCTGACATCGTGAGCAATAATCTCGCCCAAAGGAGAGATCACTCCGCGGGTCTTCATGGCCACACGGGCCCCCTCCTGCGCGAGATTGACTCGCAGGACGCCCACACAGCTGTACCCCGCCTTGAGGCACTCGTCTGCAGTAGGCCCCTTTGCATCGCAGAACTCCACGCCGATAGCCTGGTCGGGGCTGCACACGGAGCTCTCCGGGCACTTCGCCTCGATGTTGACGAAGCGTGGCAGAAGCCGAGCGAGCTCTGCCTTCAAGATGTCTGCCAGGACGAGCTCCGAACCGAGGCTGTTGCGATGTTCCAGGCTCTGCAGCAGGTGCTGCCGGTTCTTCTCGTTGAAAGCATCGCCTGCTTTGGAGAACTCGTAGCAGAGGCCGACGTGGTGCAGAGGCGGGGCACCCGTTCCGGCATCCTGAGTGAAGATGAGTTCCCCCAAGTGGGATTGCTGGCCATCGTAGCAGCGCGTAACCTGGCGGCTGAACAGCTTGCAGGCTTCTTGGATGTCCGTGGTGTTCCTCAAGTTGTGCACCACGACGAGCTCCTTCTGATGCCCACCCTGCACGTACTTCTGGTGCAGCATCGCCACGTACTTTTGCTCGAACCAGGTCAGGTCGTTGACCACGAAGATCATGTGGTGCGCGATGCGCGAGATCATCTCGAACATGAGGGATTCGGTGGTCTGCGCATCCAGGATCGCATCCTGAACGGCCTGGGCACGGTAGGAGACCGTGGACTGCACTCCCGCAGAGTCCAAGACCAGCATCCGACGCTCCTCAATCCACAGGAAGCTCAACCCCTTGGTGGTGTGGAGCTTGCCGGACGGTAAGTTCACCCCGAAGAGCTTGTTGATCAGGAAGGTCTTGCCCTTGTCAAAGAGGCCAACCACCGCCACGATGCGGAAGCGCATGGCGCTCGCCACCTGCAGCTTCGACTCCGCATGCTGCAAGAAGCGGATCTCCCCGGTCGACAAGAACTGCGACAGCGACTCGAAAGCCAGGATGGCGTCATAGGGAGTACTCTGCGCCTGCACCATCTTGCTGTGCCAACGGCGCTGCAGGCGTCGCTGGTATAGGCGCCATGCCAGCTGTAGGCACAGGGCCGCCGTCAGCTCTCGAGAATGGCGGCGGCGCCGCTGCTCCTCCGCCCGGCGATGCGCCTCCCGTCGCCGGGTCTGAAACCCACGCCACCAGGCCTGGATTGTGGTGGCTGCTTCTGAGAACTTGCGGCACCGGACTTCAGCTTCCTCTGCAAACACCTTGGCATCCTTGCCGTCAATGTGCCTGAATCGGGCACGGACTTCAAGCGGATCTGTAAAGTCAGGAACCATGCAGAAGTCAGAAAATTCCCAGTCCTTAAACGTCTTTGTCTCAATCTGCTTCAGCACCCTTTGTGTGATGTCAAGATGGCGACTCGTCCCAGCCACGTCCAAGTCCAAATCCATGGTGGTCGACTGCGGCCGGATGCACAAGCTGGAGAAACCTTCGCTTGCAAAGTTGGACCCACGGGGATAGAGAACTAGCTGAAAGCGGTGCCCCCAAAGCTGCAGCTCCTGGCTGGAAAGCTGCTCTCCTTTCTTCTTATCCGCGACATGTGCTGCTTCGAGGCGCCAGGTGACCTGACAAGCGAGAGGACAGAATTGCGAGACAAAATCAATAGACGTGCCGCGGACACTTGATTCACCAACTTTTTGCAACTTCCGGCCTCAAGCTTGCAAGGGTTCACCTCCACCACCCCACGTTCCGTCATATTGAGCGAACAGCACTCCACAGGCCACAGGATGGCAACAAATTCCAAGCCACAAGCTGCGAGGCCACGACAAGTGAAAGTTCAAACCAGATGTGGCAAGATGCCTCTGAGTATAGTCGTCGAAGGAGTGTCAATGCCGTGTAAGCATGACGCCTTCATGGACTCAAGCCTTGCACCTTGTACTCCGAGGCAGCAGACATCCGAAACCTGCGTCCAACACAACTGCAGGCAGTGAACTCCAACCTCATATCTCCTCTCCTAATCCTTGAATCCCACGTTCCGATCTAAACCTCCAGGATCACATTTGCACACTCCCCAGACCGGGCACCTATCTGCACTGGCATCTTGCAGGTGTTGGACAAAACCATGTGCTCACGGCTGGCACCGTCCTTGTCATGCATCATTCGCCGTCGCTTCATGTTTTGTAAGGAGGTGTCGGTTGGTCTGGTTGGACAAAGTCTCTTTTTGCTCTGATGATGAAACAGAGGCCGAATCGAGACCTAACTTTGGTAAGACCCGCATTCCATCTACTGCCACATCAATATCTTCGGAAAAGCCCATGGCCCCAGACTCTCAAAGCTCGGCCATTCCAACCCTGAGCCCTTAAGTTTGCCTTAAATCACAGATCCCCAAAGGACTTGGGGTTCTGGCCTTGCCTGAGTTGCTCAGAAATGCATGCATATGCATCCTGCTGGAAGTCTGTATGTCTTCTACTTGAGATCAAAGGCTCATGTCTGATACAGTTCCGGCTGAAGGGACGTGCTTTGAATGATCGCGTAGCCGTGTTTCAGACCAAGTTTTGCTTTTCTGAGGCTGAGCTATAGTGAAGGTGTAACCAGATGTTGTATCCCTCTCAGTTGGTGGCAATTGCAGACCATTCTGCTGCTCGACAAAACATCACCAACTGCTTGTTTGTTGGGTGAAAATTCTTGATTCTGTGATGGTGGAATCGAATACTTGGTTGCTGGACGTCAATCCTCAGCCTCAAACCTGAAAGTGTGGGTAATATAGGGGCCATACCAATTTGAATGAGATTTTGGGGTACACTCGGCCTTGCTTCGGTTTTAGGGACTATATGTGTGGCGATAACTACTGTTATTCGGGCCATGTATTGCTTGATCTCAAGCCTGAACTAAACCGCTCAATCCTTCGCTCATAGCCCTTCGCACTGCAGCTTCAGAGCCAGATCCTGGAGCCATCACTCACCGAAGGTTCTTCTGAACCCTGAAACACATAGGATCGCCTGCAGCTTTCTGATTCAACGCCTATATCTTCAGTTACTGAGAAGGACTCTGCGTCAGACTGTCAAGCCTTGAAGCCGAATCCTACACCCCAAAATTTAAACTGCAAGCCCACATACCCTGAACCCCCTATACCCTCATCATCTAGTCCATTCCCGGCACCGATGTTACCTGTTGCGTCCACGTCGCCCTGGAAACCAGAAGTCGAAGAGCCTGCCATGAATCATCTGGCAAGCTAGCTTGCTAGTTCTCTAAAAGATCCCTGGTAATCTTGTAAGTTATCCATTATTACAGCGGCATAATTGTCGGCAAACAAGTGAGCTAGCGAGCTACCCATCTGGATGTGTAAAGAGATAGGCTTGAATTGTAGAGTTATGTAAGGTTTCAGCGCTATTCGTGTCTCTTTTGAGGATCTTTCTGTGATTTCGCTGGGTACTATACTCTGAAATACTGATATCCTCATTCGAGATTGTCCTGTACGTTCAAAACCTATTAAACAAAAACCTAAGCACAACAATCCTCCAGTCGTCAACACGAAGCCATTAAGCCACGAAATCCCAAATCGTATCCCGACCGCCCTAGCTTCCTTCGCCGTCCCTATACCCGACACCGAAACCGTAAATCTTCCTCCCGCAACCCCTTGATGCTTTCAGCTCCGGCTTTACAGAGAATTGTTGTGAGTTTGACTAGGTGGGATCAGGCCCTGAAGAAGAAATCTCGAAACCCCTGCTCTGTGTGCGGCGCTCAGGGTTCAAGGTCTTAAGGGCCTGCTTGCTTCAGGGTGTCAGGGTTCAAAGGGGCTTGAGAAGTTGAAGGTCAAAACAAGGGTGATCGGGTGTCCATATCTGAGTGGTACATCCGACTTACAAGCAAACATGCTGACTAATCCAACGGCGTCCTCCAAGTGTCTCAGTAAAACTATTGAAAGCTGGCTAGGGCTTAGGGAACCCCCCCAAACACCTTTCTTGTTCCCGGGTTTTGAAAGCCAAAGCAACCCAAATGTAGACCGCTCAACAAAAGGCTTTCGGGCTCCCTGAATAGAGCTTCAGGCCAATGTCGCTGAAGCCGCGGTCAGCGTCTGCGCCCCATCGCACGCCAGCAGAGGAGTCCTTCAGGAAACAATCTGCCTAGGGTCCGAGACCCCAACATCTAACCTCCTTGTTCAGTTCTCGGCCTGAGTCTAAAACCGTATGCATGGAAACCGGTTGAACCGAACACGCAACTACATTGGTACGTTGGAGAGTGTAAGCTTCGAATTGTGTCTTGGTTGTCTGCTGCCCTGTAAGAAGGGACTCGGAGCAGAGGGCCGAACCTGTGCTTGAGGTACGTACAGGGCTGTTTCTGTATATGTGTGCTAAGTCTCATTATATTATGTATATAATAGAACGACGCTCCACATGTCGACGGCAGGATTCGACACGCAACGTGTTGGCACCTGGACGGAATTGGCGCTGCCTAACCACACAGTGATTCAAGCTAAGCTCGATGTGAAGCGTCCGACGACCCGAAATTGGAAAGCAAGACAAACTGAAACATCACAGGAAACTCCGCAGAAGACTGACAGGAGCTAATGCGATCGGTTGACATCGCCAGCTCATACAAGCAATGCTTATCCAAAGCTTTTTCAAAAAGACCTTATCCCTCAAACTGTGAAGCCAGCAGGGCTGCCCCTATGTCAAGCGTACATCGCTTCACAGCTCTTCGGGGCAACATCCCGAAGCCAAGCTAAGTCCCACTCTGGGAGCAGGTCTTGGGTTTGTAAAGGTCTGTAAGCTTTCCCTTGACGTTTAGGCAACCGATCTAAACTTGCAGGATCGATGGCAGCGGAGCTCAATGTCTGTTTGCTGCAGGCAGGGATTTCAACTACACTGCACCTTGAACGGGAGCCTCAGCCTCAACCTGCTTGAGGGCTGCATGTCTGTGGTTGTCGACTATGATAGTACAAATATACCCATTCTTGAGGTACTTAATGACTTTAACATGGACACCTTCCTCCCCTGGTTGCTCTTGCTAACATGACTTCACAGACCCGTCTGTTTGAGTGGCCTGCTACGCTAAGGAGTATGGCATCAAGGGAGCCTCGCCAGAGACCGAATGGAGTCCCCATTGACGATGGACCCAACTAGCTTTCCAAGACCAGCATGCCCGAAAGATATCCACGCACAGGCATGCGGGAAATCAAGCTTGATGTGCTCGCTGAGTTGGGGCCCCACATACCTTTTCCCTGCAACCATCGAACTCCACTATGCCAATGAAATGCTGAAAATGCTAAGTCACATCCTGAAACACTCTGCCCTGGAAATGCTGTGTCAATCCCCGATGTCCGAAAAGCCTGACCCCCGCAAACCCCCACAGGAAACCTTACAGACGCGGAGCCGAAAACCTCCCACAAACAGCCCAACGTACAGGAAGCCTGCTCCCGTGCAAAGGGTTTTCCAAGTTAAATGTCAAGGTCTAGGCTTCGCTAGTCGTGTCTAGTCTGGGTCCCCACTTACTGTGCATACTCCCATCGTTCTTTCGAGTACCGAGGCTGGTAATCGAGGCTAGTACTGAGTGAAACAGAAGACCTGATGAGTCGCATTCTGCTGCCGGCATTGTCATGACATGGCAAACTGACAACGGCGATTATTAGTATGAATGAAGGCACGGCTCTCCCCAGGTCCTAACCTTTCGCTGAGGTACTGCACTGACCGAATACCGTGAACCCGTGGTCAGGCTGGCCTTGTCTGGATGCATCCGGCCTCCGTTTGTGACTTCTGCCTCCCGGCAGCACTTGCCAGGCTTCGGTGTCTAGACATCATGGTTGAAAGAGTTTTGGGTTTTGGGGTTAGGGAACTTTAGGTTTAGGTTTCAAGGGCTGACGGCTGAAGGTTTGAGGATAGCTGCCGAGTCTGAATCCTCAGCTTGGGATCCGTGTGCATACTGTTCCAAAGTAGGGAATGAACAACGGTCTTTGGAACAACAATGTTGATAAAACATAACCAAACGGGGGGCGGGCATGCGGCCGGGAAAGAGGCCAACATGAAGAGTTTCGGGCTATATAAACGATGCAATGTTGTCCAACGACCATACCCGATCATGATATCTGTTGATGATTTAGTGATTCTATGCTATCATATGGGGTTGCCATGGCAAGAGTGGGCAAAGTGGCGTACCTTCACGAAACCAGCCAGGACATTGAGGAAGATGCTGCGCCAAAGCAGAACCTCCACACAAAGGGCAATCGAGCAGTGCGACATCCCGTTGCGTTTGCTGATTCTTTATGGCCTTGATATTCTGCCAGCATGCATGGACCTGACTCGCGCAGTGATGTTGATCGAGCACCCATCTCTATCGCATCTGTTTCCTCGAGAATTATCAGCATCATGCGGCCGACCCTGAACGGATGTGTGTTAATGGAACAGAACACACATTGAAGGCCGGCTGCCTGGCTACGTTTGTGTGCTGGCAGCTACTAGCATGTGCAGAGGCAGGGTGGATGCCAGCGGCTTCTGCATGGCAGTCCCACACCGTCGCAAGCCCCCAAGGCTAACTCTGCGACGAATCTGCTTGAATCCTCAAGATTTGCCAGGACTGGAACTGAATACATCATGTATCACTAATTTTGAATTTTGCATGGGCCAACCATACAGTGGCTGTGCCGCTTGGAAGAGTGAGCCCGTGCACATTCACTCATGCTCCGGCAGCAGTGACGAGCGAAAAGGAGCTGCACGACGGGACTGGAGAAGGAGTCTCAGCATCTGCGTGAGGGGCGACCAGGTGGCTGCAACCTTTGTCACCAGCTTGCCCAAACTTGCCGCGACGCGGCTGCGCGGCCTTCTTGAGCACCACTGTGAGCACCCCGTTCTCGAATGTGGCCTCTTCCGGACTAAGCTCGAAGCGGCCTTCGGAGTAGTCGAAGGAGAACTCCTGCTCCCACACACCATGGTGCTGGCGGATAGGCTGCACTGGCTGCACGGCATGCTCGTCAATTGGCCGCTTTTTGTCCACGCTGATCTTCACACCGTTGGGCAGCTCTTCCCACTCCACGTCTTCTTCTGTCACCCCGGGGCACTCAATGCGGATGATTCGGCTGGTGCCATGTGTGGTGGTCCGGTCATAGACGTTCACGATGGGATCGAAGCTGACATCGTGAGCGATGATCTCGCCCAAAAGAGAAATCACTCCGCGGGTCTTCATGGCCACACGGGCCCCCTCCTGCGCGAGATTCATTCGCAGGACGCCCACACACTTGTACCCCGCCATGAGGCACTCGTCTGGAGTAGGCTCCCTTGCATCGGAGAACTCCACGCCGATGGCCTGGTCGGGGCTGCACACGGAGCTCTCCGGGCACTTCGCCTCGATGTTGACGAAGCGCGGCAGGAGCCGAGCGAGCTCTGCCGTCAAGATGTTTGCGAGGACGAGCTCCGACCCGAGGCTGTTGCGATGCTCCAAGCTCTGCAACAGGTGCTGCCGGTTCTTCTCGTTGAAAGCATCACCCGCCTTGGAGAACTCGTAGCAGAGCCCGATGTGGTGCAAAGGCGGGGCACCCGCTCCGGCATCCTGTGTAAAGATGAGCTCGCCCAGGTGGGATTGCTCGCCATCGTAGCAGCGTGTCACCTGGCGGCTCAACAGCTTGCAGGCCTCTTGGACCTCTGTGGTGTTCCTCAGGTTGTGCACCACGACAAGCTCCTTTTGCTGCCCGCCCTGCACGTACTTCTGGTGCAGCATGGCCACGTACTTTTGCTCGAACCAGGTCAGGTCGTTGACCACGAAGATCATGTGGTGCGCGATGCGCGAGATCATCTCGAACATCAGGGATTCGGTGGTCTGCGCATCCAGGATCGCATCCTGAACGGCCTGGGCACGGTAGGAGACCGTGGACTGCACTCCCGCAGAGTCCAAGACCAGCATCCGACGCTCCTCGATCCACAGGAAGCTCAATCCCTTGGTGGTGTGGAGCTTGCCGGACGGTAGATTCACCCCGAAGAGCTTGTTGATCAGGAAGGTCTTGCCCTTGTCAAAGAGGCCAACCACCGCCACGATGCGGAAGCGCGCGGCGCTCGCCACCTGCAGCTTCGACTCCGCGTGCTGCAGGAATCGAATCTCCCCGGTCGACAGGAACTGCGACAAGGACTCGAAGGCCAGGATGGCATCGTACGGAGCGCTCTGGGCCTGCAACATCTTGCTGTGCCAACGGCGCTGCAGCCGTCGCTGATATAGGCGCCACGCCAGCTGCAGGCGCAGGGCCGCCGTCAGCTCTCGGGATTGGCGGCGGCGCCGTTGCTCCTCAGCCCGGCGAAGCTCCTCCCGTCGCCGGGTTTGAAACCCACGCCACAGGGCCTGGATTTTGATGGTCTCTGTGGGCTTGCGGCGAAGGACTTCAGCTTCCTCGGACAACAGCTTGGCATCCTTGCCCTCGATGTGGTTGAAGTGGACACGTACTTCAATTGGATTTGTCAGGTCGGAGACTCTGCAGAACTTTGGCCATCCCCAGGAACCGGTTCCATTCCTGGTAGACTTCAACAACATCTCTTCTGTGACGTCAGCACGCTGAGTCATTCCAGCCAGGTGAATGTCAATGAGTGCCTCGACGGCCACATACATAAACACGCTGAAGTAGCCTTCGCTTTCTGCATCGTACCCATGGGGAAAGACTTCTATGCGAAAGCTGTGTCTCCAAAGCTGCAGCTGGGGGCTGAGAATCCTCTCTCCATTCAAGGTGTCTGCGACGTCCGATGCCTCGAGGCGCCAGGTGGCCTGACAGAAACGGCAAGGGTAATACAGAAGAAAGGAACACTGAATTCACCAGCTTGTTGAAACTCCCGACCTCGAGCTTGACAGGGTCGACCTCGACGATCGCCCCGCGCTGGGCCATGCTGGGAAGACTGCACCCGCAAGCCACACCGGTTTGCAGCAATTTCCGAGCCACAAGCTGCGAGGCCACAACAGGTGAACGCGCAAACACTTGTGGCAAACTGGCTCTGGCTATCGGCTAAAGGAGTGTCCATGCCATGGAAATATGAAGCCTTCATGGACTCGAGCCTTGAACCAGGAACTCCCACCCTACATATCCCCTAATCCTTGAATCCCACGTTCCTGTCCTCACTAATAAGGTCTCCACATTCACCGTTCGCACACACCCCAATTCATTCGAAAATGAGGCCGGGCAGCAATCCGCACTGGCATCTTGACAAAACCATCTGCTCCCCGCTGCCTTCGTCCTTGTCACGCATCACTCACGGATGGTTCAGGCTTTGTCGGGAGGTGTCGGCGGTCTGTTAAGGTGCAGGCTGTTTGGATGGATGTGCGAGACTTGCATGTAAGATCTTGTAAGGCTCATTTCACCAAGAAAGCCTCTTGGTGCTCAGATGACGGCACTGGAAACCAGAAGTCGAAGAACTTGTCATTCAGACGAAATACACGCATTCAGAACCTATATCGCAACTCAGAACCACAACAATCCTTCGGTCGTCATCGCTATGCCACGAAATCGCAAATAAAACCCCGACCGCCGTAGCTTCCTTCGCTATCCCTACACCCGAGAAATGTCTCCAACTCTCAGACCCTTAAACCATCGTTTCCCACACCCTTACACTCCAAACCCCAGCACCCAAAAAACGTTAACCGTTATTCTTCATCCCGCACGACCGTTTGATGCTTTCCGCCCCGACTTAAAGTGCACGATCGCGGGTTGGACTGGGAAGGCAGAGCCCTGAAGAAGACATCTAAAATCGGAACTGGGTTTCAGGATTTGGGGTTCTTGTGGTAAGGTGTTTGTCTTGGCAAATGCCGTGGTGAAGGCTCCGTGCGTGCTTGTGGTAAGGTTTTAAAATTTGTCTTGGCAAATGCCGTGGTGAAGGCTTCGCGGGTGCTTGTGGTAAGGTTCTTGTCTTGGTAAATGCCGTGGTGAAGGCTCCGCGGGTGCTTGTTGTCAGGTTTTTGTCTTGGCAAATGCCGTGGTGAAGGCTCCAAGGGTGCCTGTGGCAAGGTTTTAAAACTTGTCTTGGCAAAAGCCGCGGTGAAGGCTCCGTGGGTACTTGTGGAAAGGTTTTCGTCTTGGCAAATGCCTTGGTGATGGCTTCGCGGGTGCTTGTGGTAAGGTGTTTGTCTTGGCAAATGCCGTGGCTGCTTGTGCTAAGGCTTTTGTGGTGAGGGCTCCGCGGGTGCTTGTGGTAAGGTTTAGGTCTTGGCACTTGCCGTGGTGAAGGCTCCGCGGGTGCTTGTGCTAAGGTGTTTGTCTTGGCAAATGCCATGGTGAAGGCTCCGCGGGCGGTTGTGGTCAGGTTTTTGTCTTGGCAAATGCTGCGGTGAAGGCTCCGTGGGTGCTTGTGGTAAGGTTTTTGTCCTGGCCAATGCCGTCGCGAGTGCTCCGCGGGTGCTCGTGGTAAGGCTTTTGTCTCGGCAAGTGCCTCGGTCATGGCTTCGCGGGTGCTTGTGGTAAAGGTTTTTGTCTTGGCAAATGCCGTGGTGAAGGCTTCGCGGGTGCGTCTGCTTGTGGCCTCCTGTATGATATACACGCTCTTGTGCTGCTTGGCTTTGACATGGCCGCCTTCCTCCGTGGTGGCCCATGATAACATACCTTCACAGATCTGTCCCTGTGAGTCTCCTGGATGTGACCAGCCACGTCGGCAGCTCGCTGCAGGTGTCCTCTGTTTGCTGTAGGGTTCGGGGAGTTTAGGGGTTTAAGGTTCAGAGTTTAGGGCCCAACCTTACGGTTTATAGGTTAGGAGGCTCAAGCTTTAGGGTTAAGCGGCGTCTTTTTGAGACATGGCAGGTTGCAAGGGAAAGGTAAGTCCAGGTATCTTCGACATTCCACTGTAGCACGCGGAACCTCACCAGGGACCCGAAGAAGGGAACCAGTTTATTCATGGGCCCGACCAGCTTTATTAGACTTCTTCTGAGACAGGCGCGCCTTCAAGATATCCATGCGCAAATTGATGTGCTCAATCTCTTGGGGCCCTAGCTACAGAAAACCCTGTAATCCTTGAAACCTACTACGTCACAGAGGGAAACCCTGAACTTTCAACGGCACGAAGCCCCAATGCTCGGTAAAATCCTGACGCCACGAAATGATGAGTCTTTCCCAGCCCTTGAAAGAATCCAAAAACCCCTCACACTCAAAGGGACACCTCACATCCAAGCCGCCTCACCCCTACACCGATGTCGAGCCCAAAGCATCTGTACATTGCACTTACAAGTAACTATACTTACTGAGAGCAGGCGGCCTCCAACTGTCTCACTAGAGCTATGGAGGCTAGGGAACCGCGAAGCCTTTCTTGTGATAGGAGTTTTCGAATATGATTAGTTTTGAATCCTATGTAAAATAAGCATCCGACGACTCCGACGACCCGACACTGGAAAGCGGGGCAAGCCCAAACATTGCGGAAGAACGACACGGAGCTACCGGAATCGCCGGACATTACCATCTCTGATACAGGCAATGTTCATCCAAGGTTCCGAAGTGTGCAAAAAGTCTTAAACCCCCCCCACTGCCTCTGTATGTCAAGCCTACATCGCCTCAGAGCTCTTGGGAGCACTCTTCGCAACACAGCCGCGGGTCTGGCATTTACAGGTTTATAGGGTTCAGGCTTCGTTTAGGCTTTATAGGCAACCGGAGGAAACCTTCAGGATTTATGGCGGTATAGCTCAGTGGTTCTGTGGGTGCAAGAATGCCGCTTACACCTTCCAAGCTGGAGCCCAAATCTGTTTGTGGCCTGCTTTATGATATACACGCTCTTGTGCTGCTTGGCTTTGACATGGCCGCCTTCCTCCCTTCGTGGCCCTTGATCACATACCTTCACAGATCTGTCCGTGTGAGTCTCCTGGATGTGACCAGCCACATCGGCAGCTCGCCGAAGGTGTCCTCTCTTTGCTTTAGGGTTCGGGGAGTTTAGGGGTTTAGGGCTCAGAGTTTAGGGCCTTAAGGTTTATCGGTTATAGGAGGCTCAAGCTTTAGGGTTAGGCGTCTTCCGTTTGAGACCTGGCAGGTTGCAAGACAAAGCTTAGCCCAGGTATCTTCGACGTTCCAGGGTACCACGTGGAACCTCGCCAGGTTAAAGGCCCACTCAAAAAGGGTACTAGCACGGGAACCTCAGCAGGGAAGAAGAGAACCAATTTCTTCATGGCCCCAACTAGCTTTGTAAAACTTCTTCCAAGACAGGCGTGGATTCAAGATATCCATGCACAAATGCAGTAAATCAAGCTTGTTGTGCTCAATCTCTTGGCGCCCTAACCCTACTACCTCACAAAGGGAACCCCTGAACATGTCAAAAGCGCGATGCCCCAATGCTCGGCAAAATCCTGAAGCCACGAAATGATGAGTCATTCCCCAGCCCTTGAAAGAATCCAAAAACCCCCTCACCCTCAAAGGGACACCTCACATCCAAGCCGCCTCAACCCTACACCGATGTCGAGCCCAAAGCAAGACTGCTCCCGCACTCTATAGCCCTAGACTTTTCAGGTTGCGATTATTCTGGGCTGATCGCAAAGCCTCCTTTGTTCGAAACTCCCATCGCTCTTGCGATTACTAGGGCTACCAATAAGTCAACCCGGACCCGCAAAAACCTGACCTTCTCTGGCCATGACTCGCCTGCATTCGAGACTCGCACCTCCCAGCATAGAGTTTCGGCCTTAGGGTTTTACAACTTTGGATTTAGGTTTCAAGGGTGGGAGGCCAACCATTACATCCAAAGCGCGATGGGCATGCTGGGAAAGCAAGGGCGGAATTGGCTGGAAAGAGGCCAACATAAAGACTTTCGGGCTCAACGATGCCAGAAAACTGTGCAAGGACAATACCAGATCAGGACATCAGTAGGTAGCTAATTTAGTACTGTGATGCTTCCATGTTGGGTTGCCTCTCGTGTGCTTCGACATGGCCAACCTGTGCAAAGTGGCGTGCCTTCACGAAATCAGGCAGGAAATTGAGGGGGATGTCGTGCCAAATCAGAACCTCCACACAAAGGGCAATCGAGCAGTGCGACATCCCGTTGCGTTTGCTGATTCTTTATGGCCATGATATCCTGCCAGCATGCATGGACCTGACTCGCGCAGTGATGTTGATCGAGCACCCATCTCTATCGCATCTGTTTCCTCGAGAATTATCAGCATCATGCGGCCGACCCTGAACGGATGTGTGGTAATGGAACAGAACACAAATTGAAGGCAGGCCGCCTGGCTACGTTTGTGTACTGGCAGCTACTAGCATGGTGCAGAGGCAGGGTGGATGCCAGTGGCTTCTGCATGGCAGTCTCACACCGTCGCAAGCCCCCAAGGCTAACTCTGCGACGAATCTGCTTGAATCCTCAAGATTTGCCAGGACTGGAACTGAATACATCATGTATCACTAAAATTGAATTTTGCATGGGCCAGCCGTACAGTGGCTGTGCCGCTTGGAAGACTGAGCCCGTGCACATTCACTCATGCTCCGCCAGCAGTGACGACCGCAAAGGAGCTGCACGAAGGGACCGGAGAAGGGGTTTCCGCATCCGGGTCACGGGTGACAAAAGGGCTGCCAGCCTTGCTACCAGCCTGCCCAAACTTGCCGCGACGCGGCTGCGCGGCCTTCTTGAGCACCACTGTGAGCACCCCGTTCTCGAATGTGGCCTCTTCCGGACTAAGCTCGAAGCGGCCTTCG
>CAJNJA010011195.1:0-10424 GCA_905231915.1 Symbiodinium necroappetens | reverse complement strand
TGCGTATATGCATGCATATATATATACACACACATACAGACAGGTCCAGTCGATATCCACTTGCAGGTTATAAGACCCACTGAAATTTCAGCGCTATGTCGAGCAACTCTCCTCAAGTCTATAAAGTTTGCCAATTACTAACACCATCTCAACTGAACGGGCTTCGGGAGGGGGATTTCGACAGAGAGCAGTGCGCTTGCTAGTCGTAATGTGCAAGAGGAGCTCATCTATACTCATGGCGTAGCGGGATTTCTTTCCCCAGTTACACTGGCTAAAGGCGGTTCCTAGGCTTGCCACATCCTGCCTTCCACTCACAGGATCTATCCGACCACTGTGCAAAGGCATTTAGCATGGGCCTTGACTGGTCCAATTCCCCTGCTTTGCCCGCACGAGGTCTGTTCGGAACTAGTAACTCGGGACTATGACTAGAGTCGGACAAGCAGCAGATAGGCAGACAGATCAAGGCTGAACTGGCGGCGTACAGAAATTTCGATTCACTCAAGGCCGGCTACACCCCCACGTCGAAGGAGACTCCGATATTTGCTGGGCCGACCGCCTCAGCAAATCCTCCCTCCGACTTGGTAGGATCTTTGTCAGGAGTCAGAGTTAGCTCGATGTTGGCACGACCTGATGCATGCAATGCTTTCAATCTGCTTTAGAGGATCAGGGCATTTGTGATGCAGGGCTGCCACACCCCTCTCCCCCCATCCCACGGCATCCCCCCTCCCCGCCCACCCCCGCCCTCCCTGCATGGGGTGGGGCCTGAGGATTTCGGATGACGGCCGAGTTGTGGGCAACCTAGGTCCTACATCCGCGGCTTCCCAAGATAGACCCCACCAACCCGATGACTTGGGAGATGTTCATCGCGGTTCCTTGGCACCAAGAAGCCTGGAAGTCTCCGCTCTTGCTTGGGATCAGCCCGAAGGCCACAAGTGGATGAATGCAGCTTGGGATGTGTTGGTTGTCCCCATCTGAACACGCGCCACGGCTTCAGGAAAAAGATGAGGTTCAAGCCGCTACTTTGCGTTTGACAGGCTGTCTGCACTCAAAACTCAAGCACATCGGCCAGGAAGCAATTGGACGAGTCTTTGGATTGCAAGTACACATAGATGATTCTGAGAACCACGGTCCCTAGCTCAGGCTTGTTCCCAAGCTTGAAACACAACAGAGGTCAAGAGAGCGAAATCACACTTCTGGTGCAGCGGCCCTGGGGGACCGGGGTGGATTCAGCGAATCACAGGTACTTTGATGGGAGCACTCCTCTGTATTGAGCATCCGATGGTTCCGGGTCTGTGCGGATTCGGGAAACTCACATATCCATCAATACAAAAAATAGAAGCAGAATCTGAATAAAAGTCGACGCAGCGCCCCGAACGAGATTGACACCAGAATCACTAGCGTTAGCAAAGGAAAGTAGCAGACGCGTCAAGCAAAAACCATGCTGCATATGCTTGCTGGAGAACACGGCAAAGAGCGCAGTAGCTTTGAGGCTCTGGTTTCATGCTGACTGCCGTCATATTTCTTGTCGTGCCCCGGCGTGACCCCGCGATGTCCCAGCATGAAACCACTGCTGTCCGTCCAAACGCTAAGGTAGCCTTCATCCTACTCTGTCAGATGTGCTTTTCGATGAACAAAGACCGATCAGCCTTCTCGAGGAAGCTTTACAAAGTGCGTCCCTTTACACAGGCTCGAGAGCCCTCAAACACCAAGCGCCGAACCGAAAACCCAACAAAATGCCAAAAAACTAAACCAAAGCCCTAAGCACCGAATCGAGTGTCCAGGCTCTTGTAACTAAGACATCCCAGGTCCCCGGCCTTGCTCATAGCGGCTGACGAACTGGAGCGGCGTGTTCGGGATCCTTCGATTGAGGATTCAGAGGTCAGGGCTTACGATTTTAGAGCATCGGACGTAGGATGTGGGATTCAGAGTGTGGGATTTGGAACTGGAGGGCCTGCATTGAGTTTTGAATGCCTCAACCATAACGAGTCTTCCGCCGCTTATGCTCGCTGCGTCATTCTGGTTGAAGAAGAAGAAAGCCTTTTTCCGAGTGCACAGACCGCCTGATTCCTTTGGGCGAGTCTCTGGGGTGAGGGTGGATTTGGGCGGACTTCATCGTCCTCCTGCCGTTTCCTGAAAAGCCGGGTATGACGGACATCAACAAAAATCTGCGGAGAGGAGCTGTGCGTGTCATTTGGGCGATTCTCATGCTATTTCTGATCTAGGACTTTCATCAAGTGCTCTCCAAATCTTTTCCGGAACCTCGAATGCACTTCGGCGGAACCTGCCCTGGGACTCAGGACCCGGGTTGCCCTGAACCAAACATGCCTTAAAGCCTCAAGCCTAAGCCCGAAACCCTTAGCCTTAAGTCGTAGACGCTGCATACCCTGAGATCAGGCCTTGATTCGACCCCTTTTTCCGGGCATCGGGCTCTTATGGCGTCGGGCTAGGACTTCAAGATGTTGGTTGCTCATGCAGTCACGGGGCAAAGTATAGTACGGTTTTTTTTCGATAGAGTCTAGTGGGGATCCTGTGGCGGATGACACGGGAAACGGGTGAAGCTCCTTCTTCTGGGGGGACATGGGAAACTAGGGTAAAACGGAGGCAGATAGCTTTGCAAACCCATAAACGGAGGGGCTGACGGCCGGGCAGAGTCACAAAATCCTGACTTGAAACACGTATGCTTTCTACTCGTCTACTCCTTCTGCACTCCAACACCGTGCAATATCGCACTTTTCCGTTATTTGCTGCACGAGTTTGGCTTGCTAGAAGCCCCTATCAAACTCCAACACCCTTCAGCTCGTGCTCCCCTGAACACGACAAGCGGCCGATAGGAAGTCGACAGCACAAAGGGGCTGTTGCCATCTCCTCGGCTGCTACCGCCGCTACCAACTGAAACGTGGAAGAGTTCAGTATGAAGCTCGGGGATTGAAGCGACCCCACAAGGAAACCTTCATAAATCCCTGGTCCTGAATAGCGGGCTCGAAGACGGGTCCGATGGGCTTGGGGAGGGATCTAGCGTACACCCAAAGCCTAAAAAGTCTCGATTCAACTGAAATAGACATTCTCGATTCCATGCTTAGGATGGCTCAGAGTCTGCTGCGCAGCTGAAACCTGCTCCCTCAACCCATTAGGGCCATTAGGGACAAAGAGCTAGCGAAAACCTGGAGCAAACAGGTACCACATAACCCTGAGGCACATGGCTGCAGATAGAAAAGAACCCTAAATGGCTTTTGCGGTCCGCTTTTGTCCATAAACTCTCAGATGTGACTTTGCCCCGGCTCCGCGGGCTGAGGGGTTCGGTTCAGGATTTTTGGCCGGTAAGTTCGGGGTGCTGCTTTCGATCGTGGGGGCCTTAAGGTTGGTGGCGGGTAGGGTATCTGGGTTAAAGCTTTGATGTTTGAGCTCGAACCCCCCTACATTCAATCATCCCAAAAGCTGAACCCGAAATCTTCAAAGCCTGAAACCCTGAGTGGACCACGCACGGCTTGAGCTTTCGCTGCGAGGTCCTGCATCTGATCCTGTCTCAAAAGAGCTTGGCTTACAGTCATGGTTTGGGGTTTGGGGTTTAGAGCTTCAGGGTGTTTGGGTTTCAAGGTTTGGGGCACAGAGGTGAGGAACAGAGGCAATCCGAACCTGCTGATGCAAGATACCCCGGAAATGTCAACACAAATGCTCATCCAACTGTTTGAGAAAAACCTAGCCCGAACAACGGCTGAGCCCGGCTCATGAATCTCAAAGTGATGCGCACGGTTGTTTCCACACTCGTAAACTGCGGAACAAAATCAAGCCCCTTAGGAGAAGTAGCCCCAATCCTTCGCCCTACAACTTTAAGTTTGTAGCCTTAGACCGGCTACGTCTGAATCCTTAATTCCTAAAGCTCAAACCCTAAACCCCTAAACCCGCAAACCCCTAAACCCCAAAAACCCTAAACCCCTAAACAGTTAAACCCAACGCTCCGCTGGCCTGGAGCCGGAGAACCACTGCCAAGGTGGAGCGCTGGAGCACTGCGGCACGGGCGCGCTCCTCCGGGAACTTTCAGTTCGGAGGGCTTGGGGTTCCTTTAAGGGTTCCAAACAGGATTCCGGGTTCCCTAAGGGTTCGTATCAGGGCTGCTTTACGGGTTCCCTTAAGGGTTCAAATCAGGGTTCCGCTAAAGGGGTTCTTTGAAGGGTTAGGAATGATTTCGAAGGCTTGTTCTGAAACTGCACGTTTAGGGAGTAGACGCGAAGCTTTAGCGCTTATGGAAACTTAACATTTAAAGGGTCGAAGGTCAGGGTGGGGGCTTTGGTTACCTTGAGCCCAAAGAAGGAAGGCATCTACTATCATCTGGCTCTCGTCGGGTCCGGGGTTTGGGTAAGCCCTTTAGGAGAGGCATAAAGTGGAGGGCTAGCAGTTGAGGATGTCCCAGCGTGGGTTCGGATTTCTTCGAGGCTTAGGCAGCCAATGCAGCAGAAATTTGAAGTGACGTTTTCCTTAGCCCTTTCAACAGACAAGCGTCGCAATGAAGCGAGTCAGAGAGCCCTGTTTGTCAAATTCCAAGCACCTGTGACGCTCCCAAATTCAGCGGAGGGCCTCCCGGAACCCCGACCCCGGCGGCAGCTGGGATGAGATCAGAAGCTTGAGGCCCGGCTCTTAGCTTCAGTACCGAAGCCGAAGCCAAAAAAGAAAAGCCGTGGATTTCCAAGTCCCTAAAGCACTGACTCCCGCAACCCGCCCTGCCTCTGCCAACGCGGCTTCTGCATCAACCTCATAGAATCGAAGGCTGCAGCTTTGAGGCTGCAAATTTGTAGTTTTAGAGCTCCTTCTGGGTGTTCGTATGTTCGTATGGGCCGAGATGGCTTCATAGAAGTGTTTGAAAAAGCATTGCGGCGGAATGATACTACTAAAACAATTTTAAACCTGCCGTAATTGGCTTCAGATCAAATGCTTGGGACGAGCTGTAGCCAGAGACGAGTCGACAAAGTGAAGCAAAGCCAGATCTAGGCTTTCGGGCAGGCACGAGATATCCCGTTCAAGTTTCCTTTACTCCATACCTGAACACAGGGATCTAAAGCCAAAGCCCCAGCTCAAAACCGTGAACTCAACAGCCCGAAATACAAAATCCGAATTAGACACAAAGCTCGCACCCCCTCATTCATATCTCAAACCTGTAGCCCCGAGCATGAGCTGCCCTACCGCTCTCACCGCTCTCAGCCCTAGTGCCTTCTGATCCAGCTGCGCGCGCAGCCTGACAGGTGTCGCACCACAGCCGAGCAACAAATCCGGCGAAAATCTACGCCCTAAGATTCATTGAAATATCCTAAATGATGAGACTGATCGCCACAAACATCCACGGTAACGGCATGAGCCAAATCACGGCAAAACAAAACACAAAATCATAGGTGAAGTTGTACTATAGTCGTGCCGAAGAACTTATGACTAACAACTGCACTACCGGTGGGTTGAAGCAGGTCAACACTAGAAGCCACAGCTGCAGGAACCAACACAAATTATAATGTGTGTTCTGGTACTATGACCGAGAAAGGCACACATGCATGCACCTTGAACAGCTCCTAGCCTCCAAATCCGAGAGCCTTACGAAACAATCTACCCCAAAGGCCTAGACTCTCAAAGCTCTGAACCGGATTGTTACGGTATGTTTAGAGGTGGGAAACCTCAAGGAAGAGTTTCGGTGTTTATTCAGGCGTCTTATGCCCCAAACCCTAAACCCTGATGCGATAACACCAAACACACTGAACCCTACGCCCCAAACAGTAAACCCCTAAACCCTAAACCCTAAACGGCCCCAAGCCCCTGAACCCTAAGCCCAAAGCCCCCAAAACCTAATCGCTAAACTCCAAACCCTATATGCTTTTAGAGTTCTTTCTTGGCCTCCTCCGCTCGGGCTCGTAGTTCCAGGTGCTGCCGGTGGAGAGCTCTGCAGCCTGGCAGTTGGGTTTAAACGGTTGTACGGTTCAGGCGTTAGGGATGAAGGTGCAAGTGTAGGGTTCAGGGGTTTAGGATTGAGGGCTTAAGGACTAGGGTGTAGGTGCAGGGCTTAGAGTTTGCTGTGCTAGGGTGCAAGGTTTAGAAGCTGGGAGGCTTGGGGATGAGAGTTTAGTAGTGGGTTTTCGGTCGTTGCATGCTTTGTGTGTATGTGTGTGCACGTGCGTTCGCTTCCGCAGTGTTTGACAATCTGCTAGGGTGGTTGGTGAGCTTTGGTCGGTTGAACTGCAAACCTGTGGGGGCCTGGATCCCCAAAGTCCAGCCACGAAGCACCAAGCTCTAAAAACTCAGAGGAATTGCATGATTGTATGCAAGGGCTTTGTGCTACGATTTGTGTAGCTGAAGAGTGCTCGCCTCGGCTTTGAACTTTTTCTCCTCCTCGTCCACCTGAAACGCGGAAGTCGGAAGTTTAGGACTTAGGACTTGGGGACCTGGGTGGGGACTTCAGTTGGGAGTTGGAGGTTTGCATTCCAGTGCTCCAGGCAACGGATGTAGCGCTTGCCCGTACCTCAAGGCAGCCTTGTCTTGATACAGGCCTAAGGGCCTGTTAGAACAGAAAGCAGCTTTCCGGTAAGAGTTGGCAGAGATGATACTTCAGACCTTGCTGGAGAGTCCAGCTCGGCATTTGGGATTTGAGGCATAAGGCTCAGGCCTTGAGTTTGTTGGGGACTCGCATGTTTTGTTGGAGGGTGGTGAGTTGAGTTTCGGGTTGAACCTTGCCTATGGAACTCAAGGGTGGTAATTATGCTCATTGCGTGGTGCGAGTTTAGCTTCAGGGTTGTTTTTTTTATTTGTTTGTCGCGCTTTCGAGCTCGGGATGGCAACGAGTCCGAGTAGGATGGAGCTCCGCAGGCAACCCTACACCCCGAATCCCAAAAGACACCGATTTAGCACTTAAGGTGTAGTTCAAGGCTTGCGTCAAACCTCGAATTCCCGATGCCCTTCAACCCATGTGAGACCTGTCCTCTGCCACATCAGCGTCGTCGGAGCCAGAAGTTGGGGTGTTGGGGGCCCTTTCGAGAGTCCCTAAACCCTGAATACCGAGGGAACCCTCCACTCTGCCAGGCCGCCGCGTCCAAGTCGCAGGGCACATCTGAGGTGGCATGCTTGCTTTTCAACTCCTGAGCCCAGAAGCTCTGTTCAGTGTTGCGTTTGCAGCATGTGCGGGGCCGAAAGAAAGAAACCCTAAGCCCCATAGCTGAAACTCCTGCAAACCAAAGCCCCGCAAAGTCTCACTCACACCCCGAAGCCAGAAACTGACGATGGGAGTCAAGGGTTCCGTCCTCGGGCCTATCAAGTATATCACGACTGTTGCGGGAATCATGATACTGAAGCGACAGATATTGCTAAGACTGCTAGCAAGACTGGTTGAGAGAAAAAGGACGTAGCAAGAGCATCAGCGATGGATACTCTCAACATGTGCACAAACCATTAACATGCGTCACATCTTCATGCAAGGAATAGTAGGTGGCTGGCGGTCGTCGGCATCCAGCGCAGTGGTTGCGGTTCCCGTTGCGGCTGCTGTACTCACTTCAATTGCTCTGCTAGCAAACAAACGATAGGTTCCAAATATGAAAGTAAATATGAATACAAAAAAGAATATACACCTAAATTTAGATATCAGTAAACACATGAATATGAGCACAGATATGAATACACATGTAGGTAAGCGGAAATACAAGTAAACATACAAGTACACATGCAAAAACAAATCCAGACACACATACAAACAGAAGTGCAAATACAGATATAACTACAAATTTATGCATATGTATATGCATATGTCAAGGTGTATGTTGATCTACGTAGGATCTATATACACATGTGCATAGCTTACCTTCATTCTGCTGCAGAGACACCCCAAGCCTAAACCCCAAAACCCCACAGATCAGCCAGAAGCCCGGAACCCTAAACCCTAAGCCCCATCTGCAGAGCCAAGTCGCGTGGATCTGCTTGATGAACAAAGGCTCCAAGGCTCCTTCAGAGCTTAGAGGTTTGAGGTTTGGGCTTTGCAGATTAGAGTTTCGGAGCTCGGGTGTCTAGGGTAATTTTCGATGCCTTGATAATTAGACTAGGAGTTTCGGGGGGGGACGTATTGTAGTACTATCTGCCATGACTGCCGGGGACAGTATTATCAATGACAAAGTATTCCGACCCCTATGTTGTGGGGTTTTGCGGTTGCAAGCGTGCGCAGAAGACGGCTTGCCGGACCTTCCACCGCTTTCTCGAGATCTGCGCCGCCCTGGCGCGCCTGTGGCGATCCGGGCGCTGTGGCTTCCAAAAAAGGCCCACAGTACTGGATTTGGGCATGGCATACGGGAGGGGGTACATGATTGGCTCGTGTCACGCCATATAGACATAAACACAATCTTTGTATATGTGTGTACACACACAGAGACATACAATACATACGTACATACATACATACATACTTACATACATGCATGCATACATGCATGCATACAGACGTTCATACATACCTACCTACCTACCTACCTACCTACCTACCTACCTACCTACCTACATACATACATACATACATACATACAGAATTACATACATACAGAATTACATACATACATACATACATACATACATACATACATACATACAGAATTACATACATAATCATACACTTGTGTATGTGCGTATATGTATATATATATAGATATATCTGTACATGTATGGACTTGATTTAATTATAGCAAACATAAACAAGTATGGCTACATGTAGGTGTATATATATATATACATACACACTTATACATTGTACATGCAAATCCCAATATGAAGCTACATAAAAAAATATGAATGTAAATATGAATACAAATACGAATATACATCAACATTTAGGTATATTAACACAAATATACATACACATGTAGGTAAGTGTATAAGTAAAAGTACAAATACGCGTGCAAAAACAAATCCAGATATGGATACAAATATACATGCAAACGCAGATGTATATAACTACAAAAATGTATGCATGTGTATATGCGTATGTAAAGGTATATGTAGATCTACATATGATCTATATACACTTGTGCATGCTTACCTACATTCTTTGGCATGCTCCATCGAAAGATTGATTAACACATACCTCATTGAACTAGATTCACTAGATTCAGACATAGACGGTTTGAGCTGCGTTTCGGAGACTCGCTGCTCAGGGTTGTTTGGCTTGGAAAAATGAGGGCACGGCTTAGGCTCCAACAAAAAGTCAGCAAAGGGTTGAATACATTCAGCTTAAAACTCACTGAACCTTATGCTAAACCCTAAACCCCAATAGCCTAAGCCTGAAACCCATGAACTTTTTACCGGGCTTTGCCCACGCCGCCAAGCTACTGAGGCCTGCGAGACCACCCCAAACCGGGTTCTTGTTGAGGCGCTCAGGAAGCTATCATTGGAAGGAAGCACAGCATCTGCCATATCTTTAGAAGTATTGTAACTCATATTCAACTTCTTGAGAAGGACTTGGCAAAAAAAACAGCCTCCGCCACGATGCTTGCTGCTTTCTCGCCGAAGTTCGGTACCAAGTCGCCGGTCTGGCGGGAGGTTTGCGAAGTAGTCTCCAGTCGGGTAAGGGGTCTGGGACCGGGGGTTCAGGGCTCTGCAGTCAAGGTCTGAACATCGAGAATTGCAAAAACTGCATATACTGGTGCGTAGGCGTTCCCGTCCCGGAGACAGCTTACTCGGTATGTTCGAAGGGCTACGTCTTTTGGCTATTGGGTGTAGGGTTAAGGGTTGAAGGCGGGTCTACCGAGTGATTTTAAGACACCTAAACTGAAACTAAGCCGCATCCCAATTCAAGAACCTGACAGATCGAAAGCTTCGCGGGGCTGGGAGTGGTCTACTTGGGCTCAGGGGCTCGTGTGCGATTCTTACGACTTCGGACAAGGGGCTGTTGGTTTACAGTGCCGGAGTTGGAGGCGGGGGTTTTCCAATCAGGGCTCACTGGTCGACTGGTCAAACCCTCGACCCGTCCAGAAACTCCTAATCCCCAACTCTCCAAGCCCCAGGTCGCAACTCCCCCGGTTTCAAGCCTTGCCAACTCGATGGAAAAAAACTATCCTAACACTCCATCGAGACCCCAAGAAGCTATCAGCCGCCGGTAGAGAGTCCGTCTGCGCATGCGCAGCTCCCAAAAGTTCCATCCCAAACGATGGTACGTATAATCTGTGCTATCCGTTGCGTAGTTCATCTCGCCATTATATATATATACACATACATACATACATACATACATACATACATACATACATACTGTATTCTGCCATGAACCTTCAAGTGCACGAACCTTCAGGTGCCACCCAAAAATGTCAGTTGGCGCTCCTGAACCTGCGCTTGGAGGTCCCTCACCTCGCAGCAAAAGCGCTTGGGGCTTAAGCTACATATAATATATATATATATTATATATATATGGGTGTTGATCTAAA
>CAJNJA010011193.1:0-13787 GCA_905231915.1 Symbiodinium necroappetens | reverse complement strand
TTGGTGCTTTTTATGACGCATGCTTTTAGTTCTATTGAAGGGTTTCGGGTTCAGGGGCGTAGGGCTTCGGCGGTCTGCTTTCAGACGGGTTTGGGGCTCGTCGGTCATCACAGCAGTCGGGTTGCAAATCAAGATCAGCTTCAGCTTTGTTCCCATAATCTGCTGGCTCAGACTTTCTTTTGAGTACCCTCGGCTTTGAGACCCAGCATGATCGGGCTTGGGCCTTCAAGTCTTTCTGGTTTGGGCTTTCTGCCATCTGGAAAGGCTGAGCATGAAGTTCTTGGGTTGAGGCACCGCATGGCAAAGTGAGCTAGAGCTTTAAGCCAAACCGTCAACCTGAAAGCCTCAAACCAGCACCAAAGCCTGCAACAAACCGTGAAGTAAATACCCAGTCCGACAGCCTTGACTGCTCAGGAGGTAGAGGTGCAGGCCGGTCCTCGTTTTGCTCCTGCACCCTTGAACGCAGAAGCCTAACTAAAGAACGGTGCGGTTTAGGGTCAGGGTTTAGGGTCCGAAACTAAGCTTTCCGCCTAACTGTAAGCTAAAAGGACGGTGCGGTTTTGGGGGTTCAGGGTTTAGGTTTCTGAAACCCCAAGCTCTAAGCTTTCATACCCGGTAAGGCCGGCAAGGTTGAGGGTCCTACACCTCGTCGCGGGAGTGTCTGGATGGGGATTGGCAGGACATAACATAGATCTGTCTACGCCCATGCTTCGTCAGCCTTAATCTGTAGACTGGACATCTTTCAACCCGGAGGGCTCATAAGTATCACTAGACACTAGATTGCAGTTTTACTCTCTTCGTTTGAGTTGTCCAGCCATCTTCCGTTGTTGGTCGGACGCATGTGAAGGACATTTATTGACCGACACACGCATTGCATAATCAGTCCACTGGGCAGGAGATGCCTTCACAAAGCCCGCAGGAAGGCCGGATGGGCGGGGATCTGGTGGCATCTGGTGGCCATTCCTTCGTTAAAGCTGAGGTCACACGGATCTCTTTGATACACACACACACACACCCACCCACCCCGCGCACCTTGATCTGTCGTGTCGAAGCCCTGAACCTGACGAGCTCGAACACGTCAAGCTGACACGCTCCAAGCTGCGAGGTCCAGAAGTCACTGCATGCGCTCCCTCCTCCATGGAGGCGAAGTGGGCTGAGGGGGGGGGGGAGAGAGGGCGTGGGCTTCAGATGGTGTTGCGGGCCTCTGAACTCGTCGCACACAGCTTCAGGCATGACATGAGGCAGCAAGCCGCCCCGAAGAATCCTGCTCAAGCTCCAGTCTTGAAGTGCCGCGCGTGATCGCACTCAAGTCTCGCAATCCTTCAGCTAGAGGCCGAGGCAGTTCCGAGCGAGTCGAGCATCCCGACGGCAGAGGCCCTTCTTTTTTGTTGGTGGAGGGCGGTTGTCACACCGACCGGGCACCCTTCACAGCGCACAGCTCAGACCTCAATGCACGCCCATCCAAGCAGTCAAACAAAGCTCCCCCCAACCACTGCTCCCGGCAGCCATGCAGGCATCGCCGCGATTGCCGCTTGAACGGAGCAGCGAGCATGCAGACAAGGCATTCAAACAGCAAGCTGTTTCACGCTGTACTTCCTTGGTCCCAGATGCACAGAGCATTTGTGTCGAACCACTTGAAGCCATGGAGGCATCCCCTGTCGGTCGGAGCAGCGACTACGGAGTCTACGGCTCGGAAGACGTCAAGCAGGCTCGTCGAGGGTCTAGAGTTTCAGGCCGCAGGGTTGCTTTCAGTGATATTCAGGCTTGAGATTCGATCATTCGAAGTTTCGGGCAGCTTGCGGATTTACAGAGGTTTGTCCTTCGATGAAACTTCTGGCGCAAACACGGACATGTCTCGGGTCTCAGGAGAGAGCAGAGAAAGGGAGTGCAACGCCGGAAGGGTCACGGAAATGCCCGTCAACTGTAAACCTCGGAACACTGTAAAAGTAGCCGTCCATCAAATGCTCTTCGACGTCACGGCTCTGTCTTCAACCCGAGCTGCTCCCTCAAAGAGCCTGTAGCCTGGCGCGCCCCTGGTCTTGGAGGAGCCGGCAGACATGCATGGCAGCGGCGGCGCAGCTGCAGTTCCAGGCTCCCGATGCTTTCGGCATCTCCCTGCAATACAATCTTGAATAGGTTTAAACCCACAGAAACCTCAGAGGTGCCATGGCGAAGGACGTGTCCCAGTCCACCGATCAGCCTGCCCATGCCTCAGTTCTGCGGAGACACATGACTAGTGCACAGAGTTCAGCCATGTTTTTATACGCCGTAGCCGAAAGAGACAGTGCTCTGAGTAGTGAGTAGTGGCAGTGGCAGTGGTAGGAGGTAGCAGTAGTAGCAGAGGGAAGTAGTAGTAGTAGTAGTAGTCGTCGTCATCGTCGTCGTCGTAGTAGTGGTAGTAGTCGTAGTGGTGGTAGTGGAAGTGGTAGCGGTAGTGGTGGTGGTAGTGGTAGTGGAAGTGGTAGTGGTGGTGGTGGTGGTGGTGGTGGTGGTGGAAGTGGTAGCGGTAGTGGTAGTGGTAGTAGTGGTAGTGGAAGTGGTTGTGGCCGTGGTCGTGGTCGTGGTGGTGGTGGTGGTGGTGGTATAGCAGTAGTAGGCCTAGTCGGCGTCGTCGTAGTCGTCGTTTTTTTTTAGGGCTTGGGGTGTTGACATCTAGTACTTTTAGGGTCCTCTAGGGTGCCGTACACTATTTCTGGGACCTAAACCCTGATTCAAATAACTAGTCGTATAGAGCCGCAGGCATCACCCGCTGGGAAGTGCAGCGGCTATGCAGACGAGCCTTTTGAAGCCTGCTTGAAGCGCAACCCCGAAACTCCAAGCCCAGCACCCCAAACCCCAAACCCTAAATCCAGCTTCGAGGGAGAATGGAGGATTGCGAAGGCTCAGAGAACCTAAGCCCCTAAAGCCTCCTTTCGTGAAGGCCAAGACCTAGAAGCTCAAGGAACTCTTTCCGCTTCGCTGGCCCCAATCTCGTCAAGGCCCTGACCCTACGCAACCGTACCTCTTCAGGACACAAAATCCTCAACACCGCCCTAAACCCTAAACCCTATAAACCCATCAGAACCTCTAAGCCCTGAGAGCCGAAGTTTTGGCCGAGGAGGAGCGTCGTGCCGAGGTTTCCGAGGCGCTTGTGAAGATCGCGAACCGCAAGGGGTTTAGAGTTCGCAGGGCTGTAGGGTGTTAGGGTGCCGGGCTTTAGCTTCGCAGGATTTAGGGTTTGACTGCTGTAGGGTTTTTAGGGGTTTTAGGCCCTGAACCTCTCAGTCTTGCAAGTCTCGGAGAGTTTTTAGGATCTTAACTTTGGGCTTCTCAGCCTGAGGGTTCTAAGATATTAGACTTGGGGTTCTCGTGGTTTGGGAAGCTGTGGTACAGGGCTTGGGGCTCCAGGATCGGGGTCGATGAGCAACGATGGGCATTTCAAGGTGTCGGGGTTCGTGGCTTGCGGTTTGGGGCCTGGAACCGAGGTCCACAGGCTCTTGTCTGTTGTAGGGCATTTTAGGGTTTAGGGTTTCGGGCTGAAGCTCCAGACTTCCAGACCAAGGTTGTGTTTCAAGGGCTGCTGTTCCTGAATCCCGAATGCCCAAAGACCAAAAAGACTTGAAGCTCTACATAGAGGAAACGACCCCGGGGCCTCTAAACCCTGCAATCCCAGAGACTCCAAAACCTCAAGCAATACACTTTAAACTTTAACTATAGGGGGATCCTTTGGCACCCCTTAGCCCTAAATCGGCCGAGGGGCGCTGAAGCCTGTGAAGGTTTCAGCATTAAGGGCCGTATCCGCCACACCTCGTAAACCGAGGCCCTTGCATTCCACAACTCAAGCCCCAAGCCTGGAATCCAAAGCATTGAGACTCTGGACTCGAATCGCTAGACCCGAAAACCTCAAAGCCTAAACCCCAATCCCTCAAGCCTGCACCGGGAGTTGGTAAAACCCTTCCGGAGAATGGACATGTCATACCTCTTTTCACTGCCACGCTGTCGAATGTCGTCCCTGTAATAAAGTCGCACGTAGCTCCACCAGTCGTGAGTGCAGGAGTACTGCCAAGACGCAGGGAAGGGGGTTCAGAGCCCTAAACCCTAACCCAAAAAGTCTCCCTAAACCGTAATGCAACAGAGTGTTCGCTGAGGGCTTTCGGATCTACGATCCTTGTCAGTAAGAGCACTGGATAGCGGTATCAGGACAGGCTAGAATGTTAGAATCAAGTTGAGCAGCAAAACTGGGGCTGAATACGAGGAATGTTGAAAACCTTGGTCCTAAAGAGCCTAATGCAGCCGGGAATCGAAGCTGGTAATTGGGGCGCAGAGTTTAGGCTTTTAGGGCCCAGGTATATAGAGGCTTAGAGTGTCGGGTCGCTTAGTGAGCGGGTTACAGGCAGAGTGTCAAGTGTTGACTGCCCCAGCAGTGCACCCGCTTTGTCAGGCGGGGGGGGGGGCGGGTGACGTGACCCTCAGATGTTCTCTTTCTTTGAAGCTGCTAGCTGCTGCTAGACTTTTCTAGGATGCTGTGGACACGCACATGTTATAGTTGTGCTGTCGCATACTTGCATCGTTGCTTTGCATTCACTTGAGGCAACTCGCCCCAATCATGTACAGAAGTCCCAAACCAAAAGCCGAAATCCACAAGTCCACCGTGCGCCTGGGATCCCCGATGCTTCCCGTGCCAGGAGCCACAGTGGCGAGGCCGATCGTGGTAGCAGTTGGCCATGCAAGCCCCTAAACCCTAAACCCTAGTCTTGAGACCGAGGACCGCGAAAGCCCACTCGATACAACTGTTCACCCCTCTGTTAATCTAAGATCTCTAGATTTTGTTGTGGACGATCGTGTTTCCTCCTCATCCTCCCTCAAACAGCATCTGCTGTATGTAATGTAATGTTATGTTATGATATGTTATGATGTGTTATGTTATGTTATGTTATGTTATGTTATGTTATGTTATGTTATGTTATGTTATGATATGTTATGTTATGTTATGTTATGTTATGTTATGATATGATATGTTATGATATGTTATGATATGTCATGATATGTTATGATATGTTATGATATGTTATGACATGATATGATATGTTGTGATATGTTATGACATGTTATGATATGTTGTGAGATGTATGATATGTTATGATATGTTGTGATATGTATGATATGTATGATATGTTGTGATATGTATGATATGTATTATATGCATGATATGTATGATATGTATGTAATGTATGTAATGTATGTAATGTATGTAATGTATGTAATGTATGTAATGTATGTATGACATGGATTCCTTAGCCTTCTGGGATATGTATAAAAGTAAAAAACAAAAATAAAACACAACACAAACAAAACACATCAAACAGGCCAGGAGCCAGAAACACAGCAGAAAAAAACAAGAAACAAACAACAACAAACAAGGCGCCGGTCCCTGAGGCTAATTTTTTGGTTGTATTTTATCTGTTTTTTGTCTGTTTTATTTTTGTTTTGCCCACGGAGAAAACAACAATAAACCAAGCATAAAGCAACAAGAAAACACAAATACAACACGAAGAACACACAAAGGAAACAACATTAGCACACAAACACAAAAGTACAACCCGACATGCCCACCTGTTCTGTTTATTTATTTTTATCTTTGTTCCTTTTTGTTTAATTATCTTTTCCCCACTTCCAGATGTCACAGTGTTTTCCATGTTTTACTTCTATATCACTGTCCCGAGCTTTGTTGACGGCTCGTATGACAACCTACCGCCTGCGAGCTGCTCGGCTACATAGGGGCCCCTCTCCTGACAGTCACAACTTACCCCTCTTGTTTGCAGAAGTTAACTCTCAGGTCTGGTTAGCTGACGGTAACGTTTCGGCGACCCGGATTTCGGATTATGACGTCGTGAACTTTTCCAGTGATATGTATCTGTTGTTTTACACGAAAGCTTGATTTCCACATGGAGGCTTTGCTTTAGGGCATTAGTGCCGGATGCTTCCCAATATCCTTGAGGAGGAGGATGTGCAACGCACAGCACCAACCTGGAGCCGGGCATAATGTCTGTCCTCATATTCGCTCGCTGAAGCATGTACTTCCGCAACGCCGAAGTCAAAGTATGGATGTACGTACGTACGTAGGTAGGTATGTATGGATGTATGGCTGTATGGATGTATGAACATATATATATATATTCATATATAATACATATACATGTATATGCATGCATGCATGCATGTGTGTATGTGAATATGTCTCAGCAACAGGGCGCCCCTAGCAACGGGGCTTGGTGTTTTCTTCGGTGCTTCTCTGCGGGACATCTGGGTTTGGATTGGTGTGCCCCTTGACCCTCGGGGTCCTCCTTCCGACTTCGGGGCGCTCCGCCAGGGGCTGTTCGTGATAGCCTGTGCCTTCTATCGCCATGGCCCTTGAATCTCAGAAGAATCGCAGTGGCACGAGCAAAGCCAACAAGATGCCGACTCGCTCTATGATGCTCTATGAAAGGCGCGAGTCCGTTGCGTTTCGCCCTATGGCACTTGAACCTAGCCGTCAGGATCACCAGCTATGCAGCTGTCTGCCTCCCAGGGACCTCGTGCCTTACCCCAGACTTCCACCAAGCCAAAACTGTCTCAGGTTTGTGTCTGGGTGTTTCGTGGAACGGTGCTCCCCATCCGTTGCTCACTGCCTCTGACAATGTCGAGAGGCCAAACAGATACACGGTCCGCAGTATACTCTTGTGCGGCCTCCTGTATGGCTGCCAGTGCAAACACAGAAGGAAGCCGATTGAACAACGCCCATGCACTCGGCATCCCTTCAGGTCCGTCTCGTGCCATACAAGACACCCAGCGCTGCCCATGCAGTGGCCGGATTGCGATGAAGCCGATGGACAAAACCTTCTTCAAACTTCAGAGCCAGCTTGAGCCGATGACCATCGAGGAACGCCGACGCACTGCCCTCACTAGTTCAACTACCGGCAACCGTTTTGCCTACTCCAATAGTAGGCCATGTGTGGTGCCGCCCCCTTCCTCCTGCAACACCACAGATCGCCTGCCACCTGTATGCCCTATGGTACCGTGCCCGCTTTGGAGACGATGGACTAATGGCTTGGCATGGCTTATAAACATACCTCGCTCTGCTGATGTGACATGCACTCTGAAACACCGTTGCTGTGAGTCTGCAGTCGCTAGTTTAACAGCAGCCTTTCATTGCAGCTCTCACTGTACCGTAGTCCCTGCACCTCTTTGGCCTCTCCACCCTCCGTGTCAGCTCCTCAGTGACACTCCTCCATGCTCGCATCGATCGCTGCAGTGGCCCAGGTTCGAGGTGTCCTCGCCTGGAGCTTACTTCTCTTGTTTTGAGGTGTCGTCGGCAATATTGCCCTCATGCTCTCAGCCATGTCTGCTCGCCGGCCGACACAGAAGCAATTTGCAACCCTCCTTGTCTCTGTGACCCCATTCAGCCTTCCTGAGGGACTCTTAGATCCGCCTTCTGCGCTGAGCCCACCAGCCATCAACGCCAACTATTTTGTGGAGATTCCCTGCATCGCCCCTTCAGAGCGCAGCCGCAGTCGGAATCGTAGCCACCAGCCGGTTAGTCCTGCCATACTACTTGGAGTCGCCATCAATCAATGTGGTCATTACTCTGCGAGCTTACTCTGAGGCTGATGCCTCTCATCTCCACTCTGTCGGCCGCCATGAGCTTTGCAGCAACACAATCAGGCCATATTCCACACGGCTCAGCCTGACCCTGGTCTCTCCCAGCCAAGCCCTCAGATCCCTTCAAACGTTTGCTGCGTCAGCTCAAAGAACATTTCTCCAAAGATGTGACGTCATCTTCGAGGCAGGAGAAAAGGCAATGAGGGCAGCGACTCAGACCAGGCTGCTTAAATAGGAGGCATACCCTCTCCAATTCCGGAAGAAGTGGCTCTGACAGCTCTGATGATTGGAAGACGGGGCTGCCTGAAGAGTTTTCGGAGGGCCTAGCCCAGAACAATGCGTAACAGAGCAGAAACTGCGTTTTTACAGTGTATCAAGTGGAGCACTGCCGCCTGGTGTGCGCACACGCCTTAGCAAGCAGCCGCCTGAACAGGCCGACTTGCAGCAGCTTCTTCTTGACTCGCAGCCAGCACGCTGACGGTCAAGCTCTCTTGACCCAACCAGAATGGCTGCCTTTTCTTGAAACCGCTGGAATGAGGCACCTCCCGGTGATTGGCTCCTTGCAGTCCTTGCCCAGCCTTTTAGACATCCGAAAAGCCCAAAGGTCAACAGCCCCCCTTGAGGCAGCGCCCGGGATTGGCGGCTACCTTCTCTGCTGCTGTGGCCCCAGCTGTTAAGAGAACCACACCATGCGACGTTTCAGAGCGTCTTCCCCAGTTTGGTTTCAATGCTGCCCACCGGCAGCACGCTCGGACACCCAGCAGGGTGCTCACACGCAGACCGTCCTGCAGCTGTGGCATCTTCGAAAAGAGCGTCGCCGTTTCCTGGCCAACCGAGATCCTGCAGCACCGTCAGGCCGAGCTCCGAGCCAAAACCAGGAGCTGAAACTGTCCTGCAAGCGCTCCAAACAGGAAGCCGAGCAGGCGGCCCTCAAGGGACTTAATATGACGTGTGTCAAGTTGTCAGACGCCTGGCCCCTAAGAGTGCACGAACCCATTCTCTTCCAGGACGTAAATGGTGCACCGTTGTCCACAGAAGCTGCTTCGGAAATCTTTAAAGATCGGATCACTCCGAGCCCGCCACTTTCACTCCGGACGAGGTTCATAATGCTCTGCTACACCTCCACTAGGTAAAGCTGTCCCTCCTGGCTGGCGCCTGCTCCTCTCTGGATCCATGCAGCCGCCCCGATTGCAGACATTGTTCAGCCTGCTCTGCGAGACTTGGTGCTGCTCCATGTCGCAGCCTATGCCAGGCAACTGGCCTACCGCCGCAGTGTGTTTGCTCAACAAACGCTGGAAGAAGCCTTCGAAGGCACCCGAAAATTTACGACCAATCGCGCTCCTTCACCCAATCTCAAAATGTCTAGCCACCCTGGCTGCCGGCAGATACATCGCAGACGTGAGGGGTTGGCATGGGTTGCACCGCTGTCACCAGTGGTTTGCTCGAACACAGGACATTTTCAGACATCTGCGAAAACAGCACCCCTTCACCGCCGCTCTAGAGGCTGAAAGGCACAACTGGCTCCTTGCTAGAACAACTGTAGGGGCCCGCTCCCCGTTGGTGCTCAGCCAAAGCTTGATACAAATCCCAACATGTCCCAGCATGCTCGGTTCTGCAACAAACCATCACTCTTCGGATAGGCATCGATCACGACACTCGCCATCTCCAGTGGCAGCGACAGCCTCCTGGAGTGCAAGCAGAAGGAAGCCGAGGCGGAGCTAGCGCTCCTTCAGTGTTGGGGGGGCGAGGATCCGATGGAGCTGGAGGCACTGCAGGGAGACAAAAAACAGACGGACGACAAGGACCACCCGCCATTGATGGAACCACGGAAGTTTCAACGCCGAGAGACCAAAGGAGGATTCGGTGGGGCGGCGGGAAGGGCAAAGAAAACGAAGGACAGCAAGAACCTGGACTCCAACCCAGGCGACCCCGCTTCCCGACCCCAACGCTCCCGGAGGCAACCAGCGACTCGACTTCATCCTCTTCTTCAAGAAAGCATCCAAAGTGAGCCTCCTGCCCATGTTCATTCGCAAGTCGGAACATTGGCGCGACTTGAAGAATCAGAAACAGGACGAGTTGACACTCTCCCTGAGAGCATTCTTATTCCGGTCCATGTTCGATGCCCTGCAGACACGACTACTGGAGACGGTGAAGGATCCCTCCAGACTCGAGATTGCAGGTATTCCTCCCGCCTGTGGAAGGGGAAGCCCTGCTGCAGATACCCTATCTGGTCTTCAACTCGGAAGGACGTCGCTTGGAACCCAAGCAGGGTACCACGCTTCTAGGGAGAGAGATTCCATGTGCAAGCGTGTGGGATGGGAACATACGCAACACTACTGCGAGATCCTATACTCCTTGCTACGCATGCCTTGGGCACTTTGGACGAGACACCTTTTAAGAGGAAATTCTGCAGACGGTCTGGGCGCATGTAGACAGGAGTGCATCCAGACCGAGGTGGGGTGTTAGCACTGATGCCCTGCCCGTTTTGCACACCTGAGTGCACATGAAAGCCCATTTGGGCCGTTGTGAGAAAAGAGTTTGACACTGGGCAATGGCATTCGAACATCGCAGGAACTCGTACCTTGTATATAGAGTTATCGGCCATGCACTTGCCATGTCATTTCGTATCACCATGCCGTCCGATTCCTACACACGCACGTGCTTACATACCCACATACATACATACATACATACATACATACATACGTACGTACGTACGTACATACATACATGCATGCAGACAAATTTCAGACTTATTTACATGTTTACACATATACAAGCACATACATACATACATACATACATACATACATACATACATCACACGCGGTCCTCTGTGCATGCACTCACCCGTGGGACACGGAGCATTTGGCTCCAGCTCCTCAGGTTCAATGCCACTGGGAGGGGTGCCCGACGGCGCTATGTCAAGGACCATAAGCCTGTTACTGCATCTCACTGATGAGTTTCTCTTGCTAGTTTTTGACGGCAATGACTCTCTCGAGATCTCTCATTTGCCATTTCAGGCCACGGCGGTCGTCTTGCATCATGGGTCACAAACGACATCCGGTCACTACCGGAGTCTGCTGCAGTTTTCAAAGACGTTGTGGCGCACTGATGACTGCATTCCAGCACGGCTTATGTCATCCTCTGCCTTGGCATCACGGCTCTCCACAGATTCCTATCTGTTGCTGTGCAAAGCCGTTGAGGTCTCCACACCTCTGCCATCTGATCCTGCCCGTACTGAGCGAGTAGATGCGGCAGCACTGACGGCTATCGTGGCCTAGTGCTTGCCTCATAGGCGTATAGAAAGCAGTCCCAGCACTCACAGGAAGTGCCGATGTCCAAAGCTGACATTGCTGCTAAGTCAGCTAGGCGAACCGAACTCCCGCTGCGTCTCGAGGATGTATGTATGTATACCATATATATATATAAATATATAAATATATATAAATATATATATATATATTTATATTTATATTTATTTATTTATGTATTTATCCATATATACATACATATGTTACCCCCCTCATGCGCCCACCGTTTCTTCAAGTTTTCTGTCTTCTGCTATGACAAATGCATGTTTTCAGAGAAGAACTGAACGCAAGAATTCCTGAGAACCCCCGAGCACATTTCTGTTTCGCTATATAACGGAAAAAGTCTCCCACTTTCGCATGCCTGGTCAAAAAACCATTCGTATGGTAATCCCTCCTCCTATGTAGTTTGCTCTTGGGATGTCTTTTACAAAGTGCAAGCCGGTGTTCCCTCGGAAGTGGCATTGCTCTACCAAGAGGCACCATTCCTGCAACTGTTCAGCATAACAGAGCCTCTTTGAACACGTTCTTTCACATGCGATGCAGCATGCATTGCAATCGAGGCATGTCGATCGCAGCCCTCTCGAGGCAAAAGCAGTTGTGCTTTTTGTTGTTTTTCATGGTAGCGGAGCACCTGGCTGACCAGGTGCGTCCTTAGCTGACAAGGTCTATCGCAGACCAGAATGGGTACGAGGTTTGGAGGACACTGACAATGCAAATGCAACCATCAAGTCGTCAGCGCCAATCGGCGCTGGTGGCTCAACTTTCCACGGTCTGCTTCGACACTGCCAAGATGCTCTCCGAGAAGGTGACGCACTACGAGGAGATTATCGCCGAGTACCAGCGGATCTCCTCCTTGAAGTTCTCCGAGGACCTCAGAATAACGACGCTTGCGCAGGCAGCTCCTTCTGCCCTTCAAGTGCAACTTCACATGAGCCTCAACTCGGAGACCGCCTACGCGAAGCTTCGGGAGCAAATTTTGGCATATGAGAGATCAGCAACGCGCTGGCAAGTGAGCTCTACCTTGACTTTGCCGACTACGACCACTTCTGCCCAAGGACAACCCAGCGACACCAGCGGTCCCATGGACGTGGACCGCGTGGAGAAGAAAGGGAAGGGCAAGAAGGGCAAAGACAAGAGGTGCAAAGGAGACCCGAAAGGCAAAGTAAATGGAAAAGGAGGAGGCAAAGGCGATGCCACCGCCAAGCCCAAAGCGAAACCCAAGGCGGAGTGCTGGCACTGTGGGAAAACCGGGCCGTGCGCTCGAGATTGCCGATCAAACGCCAAAGGGAAAGGCAACGGGAAGGTGCAGCAGGTGGCCCAGACCGAGGACCGTCCTTGCCACCTTCTTCGGCAAGCTCCACCTCGACCTCTGGCACAGTTGTACGAGCAGTTCGGTGAGTCCGCATGCCACGACCCCAGCAACGAGAACAGGGAGCCCAGCGCCCAGAGCATCCTGGACACTGGCGTGGACGCTTCTATGGCTTTGGAGAGCATGCGAGAAATGGGTGCCGCCGTTGGCCGCAACACTTCGCTTCCCCGGCTTATGCGACGCCCAGACGCCCAGGGCAACGCCATCCCGACCCACTCGCCGATATGAGTTTTGGCTTTTTGCAATGCCAAGGGCGAGGCCTACTGCTTCAAGGAGGTTTGTGTGGTTGGCCGTGTTAAGATGCCTTTGCTGGCCGTCGGGAAGTTGTTTCGCCAGGCCTGGAGCTTAGTGCATCGAGGCGCCGGGCTTTCTCTGGAAGAACTCCGAGGCCTACACCGCACGCCGGTGAGGTTCAAGAACAACTCCTTGGCAGTGCCGGGCGAGATTCGTGCCATCACTGAGGTGCCGCGGACTTTGCCGCCGAGGGTGCCCCGAGGGACGCTGACCGAGGAGATGCAACAGCTTGTGGGGCGAGAAGGCATGGCACAAAGTTTCACTATACAGCCCTTTCCAGCCCGACCCTGGTACGACGCGAACTTCTTCAAGGCCAGGACCACTCTTTTCCAAAGCGTGTCCGGGCAATGGCTGCAGGTGGAAAGCAGCGCCGACTATGTCAACGAGCCCAATCCGTTTACCCTCGCCAGCAGCCAGCCGAAGCCCAGGATCACAATGATTTCGTCTTCGCCGTTTTCTGTGGATTTCTTCCCGGAGGGCGGGGTACTGTGAACAAGTTCGGTGTGAGCAAGACGTGGAAGCTAGGGCGAGTCCTGCCCGGCCAAA
This sequence comes from Symbiodinium necroappetens, assembly GCA_905231915.1. Classification (NCBI taxonomy): domain Eukaryota; class Dinophyceae; order Suessiales; family Symbiodiniaceae; genus Symbiodinium; species Symbiodinium necroappetens. Next base: position 647 of record CAJNJA010011193.1, on the reverse strand, counting down.
GGAGAGGTGCACAAGAATGGTAACTCCAGCTGGCTCGAGACCTGTTGAATGCCGAGCTGGAGTCCTGGCTGGTGACCTGTTGAATGCCGAGCTGGAGTCCATGCCGGAGGTGAGCACCACCCATAGCGAGCACACCATGAAGATTGCATGAGTTCGAGTTCCTCAAGCGGAGGTACCAGATCCAGAGCTTTACAACGACCTCCTCGAGCTTGCGGGAAAACCCAAGGTGAGGAGCACCCCTGGGCCGAGCGGTCAAGACGACATGTTCGCGGTGGACACCACGGAGGAGCTCAACTTCCATGAGGCCACGATCTACCGAGCCATGCTGGGAAAGGTGCTTTTTAGAACGCAACGAGCGCCCGGACGCCCAGGCGGTTATCCAGAACCTCTCTTCCAGAGCAGCCAAGCCAACAGCCAAAGTGATGAAGCTCATCAAGCATCTGGTGGGTTACCTTTGGGGAAGCCAAGGCTATGGAGTAAGTCGGTGATGAACTTTGCTCGTGGAAAGCTGCGCCCCGACGACCCTTTTTCAACGACCGCCTCGTGGAAGGCTACTCCGACTCGAAATTTGCCAACGTAACAAACAGTTCAATTTTATGCCCTATCCCTTTGGGAGCCTAATTTGGAATGTTTCACTCCGTTGTGTC
>CAJNJA010011191.1:0-13382 GCA_905231915.1 Symbiodinium necroappetens | reverse complement strand
GTATGTATGTATGTATGTAGGCAGGCAGGCAGGCAGGCAGGCAGGCAGGTAGGTAGGCAGGGTTAGGTAGGTGGGTAGGTAGGTAGGTAGGTAGGTAGGTAGGTAGGTAGGTAGGTAGGTAGGTGGATATGTAGGTATGTAGGTATGTAGGTATGTAGGTATGTATGTATGTGTGTGTATGTAAGTATATTTGTATATATATATATATGTATATTATAGCTGTAATTACATACACACACACACATATATATATATATATGTGTGTGTATTATTATTGAAGTACGTACATACGTACATAAGTACACTCACATTCCGAAGCCCCGAAACTGTATTCGAAACCCCCAGGCCGGCACCTAGGAGCTTTTAATCAAGCAATTCATCTCCATGAACCCTAAGCTGCCCTGACTAAATGCGACAGAAAAGCCCTGAAACTTGAGCCCGCAAGCCCGAAAAAACACCGGAAAATCCGGAAGTTTTGAATCCGAAAGCCTTAGGCTGCTACAAACCGTGCCTATCTCGAAGGGTTCTTGTCAGCAGTGGAGGTGGCGACCTCACGAAACGGATCGACCAAGCGAGAAGGACCCACAGCGAGCTTGTTTGAAATCGAAATCGGGAACTGGCTAGTCTTTAGGGTTGCGGGGTCCAGGCTTAGGGTTGATAGGTGTGCTTGCTTTGGGGTGTTGAGTTTAAAGGGTCATGGGTTCAGACTGGAACCAGGGGTCGGTGGCTGCTACGGACGAATTCTGCGGAGTACATTGCCAGAAGATGCCCCTAGCAGAGTTTTGCCACAGGTTGAGGTGTGCGACGTGGATGCTCCTAAATTCGGCGCAGAGCTTGCGGCGACCCGGAAGCTCTAGAGCTTCAAACTTGCGGAAGACTCCCCAAAGCCCCTAAAACGGTGTGCAAAGGAGACGCCAGCCCATCGCAGAAGACCAGGCCCAGGATCCGTAGTCCACAGCTACTCATAGATTTCCGATATTCATTGTTCTGCAATTTGTCTGGCTTGGGCGGCCATGACGGCTTTACAGAGCTTGAACTGACGGTTCGGGTGTCGTAAGCCGGATGCGGAACTTTTGGGGGACTGCCGCATGGATTTAAGCCAAATGCCGCCAAGTGTAGCTGAACGCTTTCTTGCAGAGGTCCTCAAATGGTTCACCCAAGCGACATTGGCGCTCAAGTACATCCATGAAAGGCTGGCGAATGAAGTTGTTGAGCCTGCATTTAGATGACGGGAGACGGGGGCGAAATCCAGCTTGCAGCCCAGGCTACACTGCTACAAGTTCAGCGGCAGCGTTTCTAAAGAGGTTTTCACATGGAAGCTGAAGGAGGTTTTTTGACTTGTTGAACGCGCATTCGTGCATTTAGACCCTAGCCTTCAACATCCCTTTCCTCTTCCTGGACTCCAGTTGCTGATCTGCCTATGTGATTCTGATTACCCTGGAATGAAGCTGGAGCCGGAACCTCGTTAGTTCTAGAGAACCCACTTGTGCAATTCTGAAGACCTCGTGAGCAAGCACTAGGCTGCCGAACCTGGGAGGCACATCCTTCACCGGGACTTGAAGCCGGGGAATTTCTTCCTCACCAAGAACGGCACGCTCCTTGTGAGTTTGGGCGGACGAAGATCTAAGATTGTGAACTTGGCCGTCAGGGCTAGGGTGGCAGCGCGCCCGGATCTTGCATTCACACAAGTACAGGGCGTCAAGCTCTAAGCCCTAGCGTGCAATCCGATCGAGAATCCCTATACCGTAAGCACCCCTAGACCATATCCTGAACCCCAAACCCACAACCCAGAAGCCAACTCTTGGAGCCAAGCAAAAAGCGGCAGCCTGCCCCAGAGCATTGCAGGTGTGCTAAAGATGGGTGACTTCGGCCAACCCGACACGTTTTTGGTCGATGACAACGTGCTCGGGCCGGCCATGTTAGGTTGGGACCCTGATGCTTCAAGGTCGAAGCCTCCGTTGGAAACCTTAGACCTGGAATGGGGAACACCATCGACTTCCATGCCGTGCTGCTTCGGGCTCCGCGGGTGTCACCCTTCCAATCCTCCTGGGTAGACCCTCCCAGTCCAATCTCACTGGGTCACGCAATGTGATCCTTCACTGGCTGAACGGAAACAGGGTCCTGCATGAATTGGTGCGTACATCGCCTTCTTTTCAGCTGGATGCTTTGGTTGCGGGAGGAGGCTGTTGCGAATGGGTTGGCGTCTTCATTAAGACCGCTGCAACGATGACGAAGAAGAGGAGGAGGAGGAGGAGATTGACGATGACAATGATGATTATGATGCTAGGCAAGCTAGGCTCCAACCCGACAGGCCCCGTGCCCTGAAGCTTTGTAGGCTCTTCGAAGTCTGAACTTCACAGCCTGTCACGCTGGAAACACCTTTATGGCCCCTTGCATGACACATCACATCATAGTTCTTGATTTCTCTGCCAGGCATCTCCAAGGAGCTCTCCTCCACTTTAGCCTGCGCAGCGGCCTCGGGATCGGCGCAAAGTTCCTTTTGACCTGGGTTTCAGGCTCTGCTTCATGCCTTCAAGCAGCATCTTAGGTTCAGGAATGTCAAGGCCAGATTCGACACAGATCTGATCAAGGCATCATGATACTATAAACTGAACCTGTCTAGCACTCATGGCTCAGCCGCCGATGGAAAGCCCTTCCATCGTAGGATCATGGTGATGTATACCCTGCTGTACCGAAGGCTCGCACGCAGATTGGGACGCCTTACTACCTGAGCCCTGAGGCAAGGCCGCGTTCGGGTCGTCTGGAGAATGGAGAAGGGAGAACCGCAGTGGTGCCGAAGACGACATGCTACATAGCTATAATTATTACAATAATTACATATTCTGAAGCTGAAGTGGAGCGGCCCAGACCCAGAAGGGCCCAGGCAGTCCTTATCCCTGCGCTAGTAACAGGGGGTTGTTTCAGGCTGCACAGTTTCGGGTAACGCGTCGTATGCTCGCCCCGTTCCGTAAGAGATCGTAATAGTATGAGCTGCTGGCGGAGCAGACGTCCCAGCTGCCTGCATGAGAAGCACCGGCGTCGCAGGTGTGCGAGGAGCAACCTTATGCCTGGCTCTTGGCAGGGTGGTTGAAGTTGGCTTGATCCTTTTGTCCCAACGGCTTCGGGATTTTGGAATCAGATGGCCGTTGACGTCTCACCCTGAACATTCTGAAACCATGCTGCAGGGCTGCATGCATGATGCCCTCCGGCTTGCTGAATCCGTGTTGTTTGTCGATGTACTGCGAAGACGGTGGCTGAACTTCTCCGGGTTTCACAGTGCTGGTAATCACAGGAATCCTCGTAGTAATGTCAATGATAAATGCAATCATACTACACACGCATGTAAGACAGTCCCGCATCCTGATTCTGCGCTTAGATGTTCAGCCCTGAGTATTTAACAGCTGCAACCTTCGCTATGACATTTTGTGCGGGCAATCGACGCTTCAAGATACAGCAACCTCTTCTAGCCAAAGCTCGTCCAAACTGCAAGTCACCTGAAAATCAAGAGGCCTGGCCTTCTGATATCTGGGCTCTCGGCTGCATCCTCTACGAGCTCTGTGCCCTCAAGGTGGCTGGGCTGAAGCCCAGAGCGTTTTCAATGAAGCCCACAGCTGAAAGCTGGTCTCAAAGTGCAGAGCTAGAGCCTCGTGTGGCAGGTGCCCTTCGAGGGCAAGAATATCCATCACCTCGTGCAGCGGATAATCACCGGCCAAGTGTGGGTGCCTCAAAAGATGTGAGGCAAAGGGACCTCGAGATGCGCAACTTCACAGCCCTAACGTCCCAGAGCCCTGAAGTCTGGGGCCTGAGGCCTGAGAAGGTTTCGTCGTTCTTCAGAAAGCTTGCCGCACATAACTCGTCGAGAAGCTTACAATGCGCATCGTAGTACGCATCTTCAAACACAGACAGAGACAGCTGCAGACACGGAGACGGGCACATGTGGAAGAGCCAATATCTGACATCATTCATCAGAGCCGACGCTGAAGTGGATAATTCTGGCGTCCGACCCCTTCTGTTTCGATCTTGGGGCCCACCCTGTATTTTCACTGAGGCCTTTGGTGCCTGGTGGCTACTCCGAATGCGTGCGACTGCGAGGGGCCCAGAAACGCCATTGTTCCAGATGATTTCCCGAAGGCTCTGGACTGAAGCCCCGAAGCTCCCTTCTGAGGCTCTGTGAGGAGATGCTTGACCGCAACCCAGGCCGGGAGGCTACCTGTAGAAAGAACCGTCGCGGTGTCTGTTTTTTTCTATACGTTTTTGGGGGGGCGCTGCAACCTAGTAATCACCGACGTATGCGTTCCACAATCCCTTAACAGTAGAAGCTTTGCTTCCTTTGTCAGATCATCCTCAAGAGCTTGGCTCTGCAGGTGTCTAGTCCATAAGCTGATCTACTTGTGGTACCATGAACAAGCCAAGAAACGGACTCCAAGAGCTCCGCGAGACCCAACAACCATCCTCACAGTCGGATCGTCGTGGCTACGGCAGCAAGCATCTAAAATACCCGAAACCTTTAAGTGTTCCTTCTAACACCCTCAACCCCAAGCCCTGAGCTTCGTCTTTGTTTTGGCTTTCAAGGAGCTCTATGTCCGAGTTAATATACTTGCAAGCATAAGGGCAATTACCAATACTATTTTGGGGGGTTCCTTATTATGATTAGAGTGTGTATATATAACACAACCCGAAACCCCTATAATATGTCTCTGTTTCTCGGCTCGGGTAGGCCGGCGCCCCAGTGCTGACGACATCCTGAAGCGGCAGGGGCCTCAGAAAAGCTAGGTCCCTTCAGGCTTAGGCCTAGGATTTACAGGCTTGGTGTGTTGCCGCTTGTGGGTTCAGGGTTTCCGTTTTGGTTAGTTTGGTGCTGCGGGCTTCCGGTATTATTGGTTCAGTGGTGCTGCAGATCAGCTTCACTGCCTGATTCTTCATTTTGCTTGCGGCGGAGAGGTTTCGAGCAATTGAGTACGAATCCGTCAAAGGAACCTACAAGCCCGGATATATAAACTTAAATCTGTAGAATCCCTACGGCCACGACTACTGTGTTCTTCTGTTGTAGACTAGGTCACATCATCATCCTGTGCTATATTCTTTTACAGTAGGATGTGCTACATTATATTGTGCTAAAGCATGTTGGTTGTCCTTTGGTTGATGTGCATAATACAGCTGTTGACATTATATCACTGACACGGGTGCAGGAGGGATCCGACGGCTAGACCCCCTACCGCCTTCGACAAGCCCTCAAACAATATACACTTGTATCCCATAAAATGATTCCGGGATATCTTTGCATGTGGGGATCGTTCCACGGAGCTTTATTACAACAAGGATCATACTGTCTAGACTATGCATTAGAGCCCTCTCTTTGCCGAAGTTTCCGTCCGAATTCCTGCTCGAACAGCTCCTCCGAACCCCTTAATGTGCAAACAAGGTCCGAAATCCAGATTATCGTGCAGCAGCTGCTTGACGAAGCCTCGCATCTGCACTGGAAGGTTTAGCAAAAACGAAGGCAGTTGCCGTCTTCTGCGCTTGTGTTTGTCTGCCTAGGCTTGGAAAGGTTTAGGAGTTGCGGCTGGTACTGGGACAGCAAGAGCTTCCGCCAAGAGAGCCGACGAAACCCCTCAACGCCTGAGTCTCGACACTTGGAGCTAGACATTACCCGACATGCGAGTGCTCAAAGTCAGAAGACGAAGCCTCGTAGTTGCACCGAGGCCAAGGCCATCCCTGCAAGTTTCGACTGACGTGCGCAAGGTTTCGGTGAGCGAGTCTCGGGGTTTTGACGCTTTCTCCGTGAAAGGTACAAGTACATGAGGCACCGTCAATTTAAAAGGGCGTAATGGGGCCATGTGTTGAGGAAGTGCATAGGATTCTGTACGGCCCACATGTTGTTGAGCGCCCCTCTGCATGGTTCACTCTGCTGCCTGCTTCGATTGTCAGCCTGGTAGTCTCTGGCCAGCGGGTGGTGCTCAGGCTGAAACCCGGAGCGTTCAAACCAAAGGAGCCCCAGCACCTCAAGCCATGAAATCCCCAAAACGATCAAGCCTTGAAGACCCCTAAGTCCCTCAAGCGCTGAAGCCTCTGGCCTCAGACTCTGAAGCCCTAAGCTATCCCTAGTGCCTCACATGACTTTTTCCTGAACTCTTCTTTCGGAACCTAAAGTCAGGTTACCAGGGTGGGGACATGAAGAAGTTCTAAGGTACGGTACCGGTACACATTCTGCTTCCGGTTTCATGGAAACTTGAACTCCTGCCCTTACAGCCCTATATACCCACTTGTGTTGCCTTATAAAACCCTGAGCTTCCTTCCCGCCAGGCTGCAGAAGGTCCACCGCAAGCGAAGGCAACCCGGGCAAAGACAGCAGCTTCTTAAGCTCCATCATGCGAAGGTCATGCTACAGGTTTCGATGCGGTTGCTGGGTTGTTTTTTTTACATGGGGCTATAGGGGTTTTCAGTGTTGGTTCCTGTAGGTCTGTTACACGACTCTGCGGGTGTTCTACGAGATCTGTCGGGCTTTCTACAGGGCTTTTCAGGCCCTGGTATTCCATGGGCTTAATCCTGCATCACCGGTAAGTTCCCAAAAGTGGTGAATCATGAGACATTACTTACTGTGGATAAGGCAGACTTCTGTGCATGAGCAGAAAGAAAGTGATTCTTATTCTTCATGTACATTACAAGGTTCCAGACAGAACTTGACTGACTGATCCAAATCGGTTCTATACGTTGCGGGCTGGGCTGTTTTGCCTAGACGAACATGAGACTCACGTGTGGTGCTCTTTGTCTTCAGCCAGAATGTCTTAGACTGCTTCGCAATTAGAAGTTTTGCAGATGCTGTCAAGCCGTGTAACAAGTCTCCCCGGTTCCCATGCGACAGCGCCATGCGCATTTAAGACTGTGTTATCGGGCTCATGGCTTGGAGATGAACGTTCCATGTTCTGCCCCTGTGGTGCACCGGGTCTTGAGCACAAAGCAGTTCAAAATCGTCCAAATCACAGCTCCAACTTGTTGGATGGTTGGCCGTGTTTGCTGCTGTGTTGCTTCATAGTCATAGTTGCCTGCATACGGTCAAGAACGGACATCGGCAGGATCAACCAACCCTGCAAACCAGAAAGTCGTCGTCTTCTCAGCGTCCACCAGATGCGAAGTCCGAAGCGATATCACGTCGCAGGCGCCCACCTTCAAGAAGGGCGACTATGTGGAGTACCACTCCGCCACACACAGTGCAGGGTGCCCACAGGGAGCTCAATGAACGCATAGTTGGTACCTTGAACCCTGCGCACTTATCAACCCAAAAACTGGGCTCTTTCCAGGAATCATTCTTCATTCAGATTCTTGTTACTTACAACGCAGAGTACAGGGGTCATGAAACATGGTAGGTTCATTATGGGTCTAAGGGTCGTATAGAAAGCCTAAGTTGCCAGGATCTGTGAGCATTTCACGGCCAACGGCTGTTGGGACCCTTCTGCTATATCATGCCCTGTTAGAACTTGCAGTCATATGCTATTGAAATAGCAAATACCCTCAAATACCCGTGGCTTGTTCACTTGTGAATGATACATACATATCTACATATGTACGCATGTACATGCTTGCGTAGATACGCAAACAGATAGATAGATAGATAGACAGATGGATAGATACGTAGATAGATAGTGAGAGAGAAGGACTACAGCTCGTCTCTTTGTTCTTCTATGTACCCGATTTCATGCTGCGTCCCCTCGGGAACCGTTCGGTGTGTGCCCTCTTCGGCAAGGTAGCCTCGTGAGCTGTCGACCCAGGACTGGTTACCTGCGAAGGTGATCAAGGAAGAGCCGGGCGGAAAGGTTGTCATAGCCATTGCCTGAGGCTCTAAAAAGCAAGCTCGGTGTTTGGCGGCTTCAGGGTGTCATTGGCGCCTTGCAGTTCAAGGCTCACGGTAACTTAGCATTCGTGAAGAAACTCCTCCGAAACTTTCGCTCCGATGCCAAGGACCTGAAGCCGAACACTTGGATGAGCCCAGAGGAGCTGCGGCAGCTGGATTTTTTTTTGGAGAGACCTTTAGGCTTTGGAAAATGGGGACGAGAGACGAGAGTTCCCTGTGAGGATTGATCCTGGGGTCTTTATAAATATGCCTGAGGAAAAAGAGAAAAGTAAAGCAACAAGGCGCTGAACTTCGAAGATCCTCTTTCGACAGACCACAAAGACAAATGATTCCTGTTACCTTCCGCTCAGCAGACAGTGGATGTGTCCATCTCAGATGCCCAAACAAGATGTCCACTGTCGGCCGTGCGAAACAATGCAGCGGAAGCGAGATCTTGGATGTGGGTCGGATTGCAAGTTTATCAGTACATGCAGGACATGACTGTCAACACGATGATTTCCTGCCAAGATCTCAATCTAGTTCGCAAGTGGAACAGAGTGGCAGACCCGACTGGCCAGGAGCAACTGCAGAAGCTGCGGCATCGCAAAGAGCCACCTAAGCTCATCGATCGCTCGCTCGGCACCAAGCCCTCACAGGGAGCATGTCTCGTTGCAGCTGTGGGTAGGGGGCATACAGCAGCGCGGAGCTGGACATGCTGTACAATGCAAGCAAATATCAACTATTCGGAAGCTGTCATGATGTTTCAGTAAAGCAGGACATTCGCAGACTGTTCAGACTCCTGCAAGTACTCAATTTCACTTGTGCGGGTGCCAAAGGTCTGCCTATCCGCGTAGCGAGAGCCTCAGCGTGCAAGTTCTCACCTTTTCTGGGAGCTCCGGTCCTCCTACGAGCTCTGTGAACCGCGAAAGAGCCAGTATGCAGATCTGAAGCCCTCAGCTCCAACTGCCCCGAGGTGGAAGCACACCTGCCATTGCCGGACCCTCCCGTGCTGATGGGGCAGGCCACTGTCGGTTCAAAGCTCCATCGCATCTGCTTCAGGTTTCGGATGTCGGAATTTCTGCTAGGAGAAGGGTCCATATCACAGCAGGCAACCCCTTGCTGCCGGTCCCATGTAAAGCTAATTTTTGAAGTTTTGGACAATGGTGGGAGCATTGCCTGCTCTGTATTGCACGACGGAGCATCTCGGGACAGAGGTCGTCGTCGAAGATCGGCCATACAACTTCGAGTCTCATGTGAAGCAGTGGTTTCTGCCGGGAGCACCCGCAACTCAAAAACTCCCGTTCCCATCCGACTTAACCCACGAGATCCTTAAGTCCCCAAGCCCTGAGAGCTTAAACCCGCAAGCTTCGACGACTCAGGTGCCTTGAACGGTGCCTTGCCGAGTGTTCCGCGGCGGAGCGGATCGGTGGGATGCTCGGTCCAGGGCTCTCCCTGTTCTTGCAGCTGCGGGGATGTATCAGGTGGGTTATAAGCAGGGTTATACTTAGGAGTTACTGATCAAGTCGGATCTAAGCAGGGATCATCAGGACACACCCATAAGCGTACCTCTAGCCCCAAGCAGAAGCACAAGTCCCATGATCCCTGCAGGTACAGCTCAAACACCTTTTGGGTTTCTTTTTGTCTGGGCATCCTCTCTTCGAAGGCCTCCACTTGCCAATACTTTATTCTGTAATACGCGGCATGTTTCTGCAACTCCCCTTTGCCCATTAGCTTTGTTTGACTGTAGGACCCGGTAGGCTTGGGCTACATGACCTCCGACACAACAAAGGCACGCTCGCTGGAGCAGATGCCGAACCCTTCCGGGATGCAGCGCTCCCCATCCGTCCCGGCCTCGTGCTGTCGGTGTGCATCGGGCTTCTATACACCCTATATACAGCGCCAAAACACGACTTATACCCCTTCCTAGCGACGCGCTACTGCCGTTGGATCTGTGATCACAACTCAAGCTTCGCATCTGGAGCTTTGCTAAGCTTGACTCCCAGAACCCTCAAAATCCAAATCCAAGCCCGAAACCCGAAACACAGACCCCCTAATCCCAAAACCCAGCCCTAGTCCCTAGTCGTTATACCAACCCCTATTGCCATCTTGTGGTCCTGAGTAATAGCCCTTGTAGCAACCTCATACTACAAGCCTCAAGACTGGCCGCTAGCCCCTTCAACCGCATGGCTTTCGGAGAGAGCTGCTCTTTGTCAGTGAGGCCCCGGCAGTGGCGCAGGGGCCCCTGCCCCGGAGTCGGAGTCGCTCCGTGAACTCTCGGCACAGCGGCCCCGGATCCAGGCGGACCGCACACCCCCAAGAGGTTGGTTTGCTTGGCATTTTTGGAAAGAGCTGAAGGCATCAAGGATTCCAGGGCTTCAGGGTTTTAGGATTTGGGGCTTAGGACTTCGCTGAAGTCTGGAGAAGTTGACCTTTCTGTTTACATGCATCTCCTTGAGTGCGTGGGCCCTGACATGAAGGGCAGCAGGATGTGGTGCAGATTGTACATAGATGATAGGTGAGAGTGATACGGATGGCACGGAGCCTCGAATGAGTGCACAACAGCTATTACAATGTTGGGGCTTGGCAGTCTGCGATCAGTGTGAGTCCAAACAGTCTTCAATCCTTCGGACTTCGCTTGAAAACACCCTTCGCTCGGCCTTTTCATTCCGTTTCACGGTGCAGGTCCTCCTCCAGAGCTCCTTCACCCGCAGGCATTCAAGGCCCTGCGATACTTCGCAGTCCGATTGCTGCTGGAAAGGGAGGGGTCCAGATCGCTTCCGTCCCACTTTAAAGGCGTACAGCCAAGCCCCATCAAGACCTTGCAGCCGTCGAGACAAAGGGCCGCAAGTCTTCTTCGAAGCCTGGGTTCAGCTCGGCGAAATACCAAACCTTCCAGGCAGTCGAGGTACACCAAAAAGCTCAAGCCGCCGTCGGGCTCCAAGTGGTCCAGATTCGAGAGCCGGAAGCGGCCGAGTTGTGTGTTTGTGTTTTTTTGTTTTGTGTGTGTGTGTGTTCGTTCGAAGTCAGCGGATTGTCTTTAATCGAGGAAGTTGCTTCGCTGCCCGGTATGAGCTCTCCCCGAACTACTTATAACTATACCACTGTAGTAATACTGGCAGCAGAAACATGCCGCCCGCAAGCCACTGTGACAGAGGTCTTGCCTGCAAGATTCATCCATAAGCGAACCCAGACCATGCTGTCGCCTTTCAATATGGGAGTATCTGAACATAGTGACTTTGCTCTGCGGGGTAGGATCCTCATTTTGCAGAGCCCTGCAGAGTTCAAGCAGAATCGCGCCCGAGGTTTCAGTGCCGGGGGCTTGCTCGGCTGAGAGTCCGGCAGATGTCGCTTGGAAAGGTGGTCTGCCACATGACTCATGGGCCATGGGTGATGGCTTCACATGGCTAGATTAATGATCTTGGTAGATGTGGCGCTCTCAAATTGAAATTGTGTGGGTTTTCGTACAGTTTTCGTGTCACGTCGCAAGGATGCGCACTGAAAGATGCACCGACATGCACATAAACTTTGTTGTAGTGAGATGCTTGCAAGGCTGGTCAGGAAGATTTCAGGCTTTCAAGCCCAGAACAATGGACCCGAGTCCACGTGAGACTGGGCACTGGTCGAATCCCTATGCTTCGCGCGCCCACGGGCGCACGCTGCAATTTTCCTCCGTCCTCCTTTTAGAGGGGTAGTGCATGGACCACCGTCGGCCTGAGCGCAGTTACAGAGGAGTGCATTGTGAGCTAAACGCAGCAGCGCCGAATCTGCGGTACATGCAGTTGTGCAAGAGCGGCAGTTTCTCATTGAAAAGTAGTTTGGCGTTGTTTGCTGCTCCAGCTTAGATGGCATAACCTGGACATAGGCTTTGTGCCAAAAGTGGTCTAATACCACCCGTCTTCTTTGTGGCGGATAGCAATTGGCGGCGAGCAACTTTGCTGCCGTTGTTACACCCCAGGAAACGGGTTTCCGAAGTCCACTCATCAGCCTCATGGAAGAGACTTCTCGTGGCATTGAGGTCGGCCCAGATCATCGACAGGCTAGGCCATTGCAAGTCTCGCACATCTTCCTCCAAGAAGCCCAGGCGTGCACAAATAATCCCAGCATTTCGAAGAGCAAGCTTCGAGTCCGAAGCAATCATATCAAGCCCCAGACAGCACCGAGATTGCCATGAAGAAGTGTACCTCTGCAAGACTTCCCGTTTTCTGGGGGCGTGCCGGTGGATGTGCTCCTTTAAGGGATAACCCGTGCTGGCATACGGGCTCTCCTTGCGGCGAACTCTTTAAACATCAAGCCTTGAGCAAACACAAGGGCTCCGGGCTGATCCCGGGAATGATCTTGTTCTGCATGTACATGGCTCCCGACGTGTTCACTGACTTAAGCACCCGAGTGCATCTGAACGAAATCCCCGGCACAATCCCTCCTCAATTGCTGACGTTAAGCCACTTTGCGCATGGACCGCCCGTAATTCGATTGCTGCTAGTTCCAATTCGTTGCACCTCCTGCGGCTTTGCTCTCTTGCCGCATTCGGCGATTTCCCACCGCCGGAAACCCAGACTAGTAACCTAGCATGGGATTGAAATTGAATTCATGTTCAAGTTCACAAGGGGTTGCCAGTAGTTTGGCGTCGACCGAGCGGTTCTCAAGCCTTGCTCCCGTTGCAATGATTATTGGGGCTGGCCAGCGGACTTGAACCATCTCGCTGAGCAATTTAGGGTAAAGGGTTCAGAGTTCTCGGGGCATTCTATCCAGGGCTCCAGGGTACTACAAATTGATGTTGATGCAAACGGTTTGGTCTCTTCTGTCTGGTGGGCAAGAGGAGCTTGCTTCCTGTACAGATCGCGTTTGCTCGCAGTTCCAGACGGGTTGGCTGGACAAAGGTGCTTCCTTGCCTTTTACGTTTCGCTTTCGGATTTCAGGCTGAGGGCTTGATGAGTGCTTTCCAGCCGCAGAAGACCCTGAGGCACTCAGCCCCAACGAAAAAAGCTCCATTGGGAAGTAGGCTGATATCGTTCCATGAAACCGTGGATCTCCTCATAGGTAGGTTGGCCTACAGCTCTTAGAATTTGTAGAACTCGTCGGTGGTTCTGAGTCGTGTCTTGATGGCCGGCATTTTGGCTTCTTTTAGCGGCGGGGACCTCCGGCCTCGCCATTTACAAGCCTCTCGTCTCATGTGATGTCAATTTCAGTCGTGGACGCAGGGAGTGTGGCGGGGCATGCTTCTCCAGAATGCATATGAATTTGAAGCTGCAAACCATGGCGCTTGTGACGAGGAGCTGGCACCTTCCTTGACCCCAGTGGCCATTGAATCCAGCCATGGTGGGGCATTGTATTAATTGTACTGCATGGAAATAGGTGCTTTGTGAGGACTGCATAGGAGGCTCGACGGTGTCACATATGTTGTGGCGTCACATGAGCATCCGTCAAAACTTCCGTAATTGTAGTTAAGAGTAGGGTGACCGTGGAATGCCGGATCTTGCCAATTTCCTTGGAAAGCGATAGGACCCCCCCAAAAGCGATACGGTCAACAAAGATCATCTGGTGTGACAAGTCAGTG